>VSMD01006017.1:0-28425 GCA_008750895.1 Mirza zaza
TGGATTAATAAAATGTGGTATATGTATACCATGGAGTACTATTCAGCTCTAAGAAACAATGGTGATATAGCACGTCTTATATTTTCCTGGTTAGAGCTGGAACCCATACTACTAAGTGAAGTATCCCAAGAATGGAAGAACAAGCACCACATATATTCACCAACAAACTGGTATTAACTGAGCAGCACCTAAGTGGACACATAGGTACTACAGTAATAGGGTATTGGGCAGGGGGGAGGGGGAAGGGGGGAGGGGGAGGGGGAGGGGGGCGGGTATATACATACATATTGACTGAGATGTGCATCATCTGGGGGATGGTCATGCTGGAAATTCAGACTTGTGGGGGGAGGGGGGAAGGGCATTTATTGAAACCTTAAAATCTGTACCCCCATAATATCCCAAAATAAAAAAAAAAGAAAATTAGAAGACTAGTCCAGGGAGTCCAACACGTGAATAATAAAAGTTTCAGAAAGAAACTCAAAGAAACTGAAGGACAAGCATTTGCATGTTGAAAGAGCCAATTGAGTACAAAGTACAATGGATGAAAATAAACTTGGGCCACGAGACATAATTGAAAATTTACAACATTGGAGTAATAAATAAATCCTTCCAGGGATGGGGGGAGGATGGGATACATAAGGCTTTGGACTTCTTAAAATCACATCAGAAAGAGGAACTGGACTAACAGGTTTGGGGTGAGTGAGGTGAATGGGAAAGGTCCAGAAAACCCACAGAAAGGAATTTCTTGAGAAAGTAGTAACTCAAAGAAGCCACTGTGTGAGGTTCTAGGGCATCAACATGGGGCAAGTAGAAGGGTTGGAGAGAATGAGAAAAGAGAGGTTGTATGGAAATGAGGAAGGGAAGGACTCCAAAGACCCAAAGACACATTTTCCAGGCTTCACAATTGTGGCCAGGCCAGAGTATTTTTTTAGGACTCCAGTTTACTCATGCTAATTTTAGCAGCCCACATATGAACACAAATGACTTGATGGTTAAAAAAAAAAAAGTGATTCCACTGATTACACCCATTTATTATCTCAGTGACACACTGTAAGGGATCAGGGGCACATATACTCATCAGCTTTATTTTTACAGGTCCCAAACCATGTGTCTGGTTCAGGGAATGTCTGAACCAGTGAATGTCTGGGTCTTTTCTACCAGAACAGAATTCATCTTCTCTGTTTCACTGGGAAACTTTCCTGAATGGGAGTTGCCATATTTGTTGCCTTGGTCGGTCCAGGACTGGACACTTGGCTTAAGCTGGGCCACTCAGAGCTCTTCCCTGGAATTTTACAATGAGTGTCTAGCCGGGACAGCATTCACTTGCTTTTGGCTGGTAAGTGTTCACCCTGCCAGCAGTCATACTGCAATGGATGATTTTACGCATCAACGTGACTGGGCTAAGGGATGCCCAGATAGCTGGTAAAACATTACGTGGTGTATCTATCTGCGAGTGTGTCTCTGGAAGAGATTATCATTTGAATCAGTGGACTGAGTAAAGATCACCGTCACTAATGTGGTGGGCATTATCCAATCCACTGAGGACTCAAATAGAACAAAAATGTAGAAGAAGGGAAAATTCTCTCATATTCGTTCTTTCTCTCTCCTTGAGCTGGGATGTCTATCTTCTCCTGCCCTCAGACATTGGTGCTCCTGATTCTCAGGCCTTTGGACTCAACAGGGACTTACACCATTGGCCTCCCAGCCCCCACCCCACCTTAGATCCAGGCCTTTGGACTCAGTTTGCATTATACCACCAGCTCTCCTGCTTCTCCAACTTGCAGGCAGCAGATCATGGGACTTCTTGGCTTCCATAACCATGTGAGCCAAGTCCTATCATAAATTTCCTCTTACATGTGCAACGTTTGGGGGATGGACACGCTTAAAGCTCTTACTCGAGAGGGGACGGAGGGCATGGGCAATATATGTAACCTTAACACTTGTACCCCCATAATATGCTAAAATAAAATAAATAAATAAATAAAATAAAACATACCTAGCAAGCTCCCAAAACTACTAGAACACAAACTCTGGGAATGGAGGGGGGAAATCTGCAGCTCTACCAGGCTCAAATTAAAAATTAAAAATAAATCTCCTCTTGCATTTATGTTTCTATATATCCTATTGGTTCTGCTTCTCTGGAGAATGTTGACTAATACACACGTGCTGGAAGCCTGTCTACACTGGCCAAGTAATGAAGAGATAGTCCCGCCCTACAACCAGGAGAAGAGAGCCTCCTGTGCTTAGCCTTGTGCCTTAGAGGGGCCACTCTGGGTCCTCGGGGAGGGGTCTGCAGGGCCAAGGGGATGTGTTCACCTGAAGTGTATGTCCCCCTCCCCTTTGAGTCTTTAAAATTCTCTGCCCAAATGGCCCTGAGTTTCTTCCAGAGCCTACTTGGGCATCTTGTGCAGGTCCACCCTGCTGAGGGCAGACAATGTGCAGGTGTATGCACACCCCAGGCCTGAAGGATGGCAACGGGCCAGCAGCGTGGGGCAGCCGTGTGGGGAGTACATTGTCATAGGGGTGGGAAATGGAACTTGGATGTGCAGGCTGGGGTGTCCACATTCATGCGTGTGAGACCATTTGTGATTGGGAGCAAAGCTTAAAGTGAGGAGCGAAGGGAGGAAGCCGCAGGCTGGGGCCGGCCCTCCCCAGGGTGCTGCATTCCAGAGCAGAACTCAGGGGGGCAAATAATTCTAAATTCATACTTGGCCTTCTGGGTAGGATGATGAGGACATGTTTCATGTTAGAGTTTATCAGCTTGGTCTATCGCTTTCCAATGTTTAGACATGGAGCAGGTGGGTCTCTATTTGTACTCTTGCCAAGGGTCTCGAGAATACCAGGGGCAGGCTGAGTGGAGAGCAGAGCTAGAGAGAGTCCCAGCAGCATTGGAGCCCTGGTTCATCATGTTCCCGAGGAATGGACACAGTCCTACCTTTCTCTTGGTTTGATCTTATAAGTTAATAAAGAATACATTTTTGCTTAAGCTAATCTTGATTTGCGTTACTCTCCATCAAGAATCCTAGCTAACGTAGATAATAAGTAATGGAGCTGGCACTTGAACCCAGGCTCTGACTCCTGTCCCTGTGCTCTCTCGATCATGCCACCCCAGCTTCCTAACCATCTCTCCAGCCAAGCAACCCCTGCTGACGCCCTGGCAGGTGACAGTCAGAACCCATGGGGAGAAGTTTTACCTACCTGACCCCTAAACACACTTGCAGGAGAGTGCACATGCCAGAGACGAAGAAGATGGTGCTGATGAGGTAGCTCTGGGTCAGGGGGTCGTGTTGCAGGCACAGGTCCTTGGCCAGGATCAGCGGCACCGCCACGATTCCCCCCAGGGCGGTGAGGAAGTGCTGTGGGCAGAGAGCAAGAGTAGCCAGGTATGACGCTGCGGCTGCACAACCGAGAGTGCACCCAACCTTAGCAGGGCGCGTCCCATTGGCAGAGGCGAGAGTTCTGTCTGTCTCTGCCCTCAGAGGCACCTGACCATGAGCTACAGGCAGAGACCCAGGCAGGCAGGGGGACTAGGAAGGCCTGGCAGTGACAAGTAGGGACCCAGAAAGAAAGCCTGATCTCGAGGAGGGGGGCCCTGGCTCTGGAAACTGATGTCCTGAGGAAGAAACCAAGGCAGGGACACAAGCACAGGAGGGTATAACAGGACCCAAGGTGGAGCTTTAAGAGAAAGAACAAGGCAGGAGGCTTGTCATCAAACGAGGCACTCTCTGAGAGCGGACCATTGACAAGGAAGGCCTGAGCACAAGCTTGGAGCGATTGGCCAAAGCCTGTTTGAGTTCCCCTGGACAGGAAAGAATTAGACCTTGAGTTCAGGGCAGGGCTGAATCCTGGCAGGCAGCCTTGGCTACAAAGGGGATGAATTCAATACAGCTCACAGATGGATTGACTGATCAATCAATACAGGAGCAAGTAATCAATACAGGAATTGGCTACCATGTCACACACCCTAGCCCCAGAGCTGAAAGGCTGGCCGAGTGGGCTGTGGCCAGTTTTGTCTGAGCTACACCCACTGGCCGGTATGTGGCTCCAGTCTTCACGCAAATCTGGCCACTGAGCCAAACATTCTGAGAACAAAGACGCGTGAAGCCACCTGCTTCTCTCCTTTGCTCCAATCCAACCTGTTCTGTGACACCAGTGTTTCCACAGGGCCTCGAGTTTCTGGTGCGGATAGAATCACTCTGATTCTCAGGAGCGGCAAATGGGCTGTTTCCAGCTACCGTACAGTTTCTCCACCTGATCCTGTACCAATATGGCATAAATCAAGCCGGGATGGGCAGGCTTACTTTGCCTTGTTTCACAAAAGTTAGCTGCTCGGTCCACAAAGACAATAAAAAAATGAAAGAATTTGGTGAGGGGGTGTCGGGAGAGGAAGGCTAGGAGGAACGGAAAGAAAGAAGAAAGAAAACAAAAAGCTTGCTGGCCCTAAGGGGTTGCTCAGAGAAGAATCACCATTAGGGGCCATTATGATGGAATTTGGCCACAAGACCCAGAATACCTGATCCTTCCTCGTCCCAAACACTTCTCCTGCCCACAACATTGAGCAAGCAAAGCAAGGCAAATTATGCCCTTATCTAGTTGAGACTTTGATCCCAAATCCCTGTGTGAGCAAAATTAAACCACTGGAAAGGGTGATTTTTCTTAAGAAAATTAAACCTAAAAACAATATCCATGCACTGCACAGGCTTGCTTTTCCAACCCCCGCCCACCCCAGGCAAAGTTGAGTCTCAAAATGTATACCCCAGTAGGACAGATGACCACACTCCGTCCCCATGCCAGAGGAAGAGAGCAAGAGAGCATCTTGCCCACAGGCCTGGGCCCCTGGAAGACACCTATACTGGGCCAGTACACCTGGGAGGGAGGGCCCCACGTCTCTCCAGTCATAAGAGTGAAAGTTGCAGAAAAGCAAGAGAGAAGAATGGCCAGGTCTTCTTTAAGGGGGTGGTAGCAGCTCCTGTGACCACGTGGAGCAGTGTCTCAAAGGGACCATTCAACCAGTCATGGTTAATCCCTCAGTGAACGTCCCGGAATAATCTGCCCATGTGATCAGCTCTGCTCTTTGGCAGTGGGGTAAGGGGGGCTGGGATGGGGGGCAGGGGAGACCTAGAACTCTCACTAAGAGACAAAGTCCCTCATATGTTGTTCTTTGCTTACCCCAGCAGGTTCAACAGACAGACTATGGTCACTTAGGGGTTGGCTGCCCGCTTGGGGAAGATGATATGGGAGGGTTTTCAGTGAAGAAATGCCTGTGTATCATAGGGGCACTTTGACGACCCTTGCCATTGTTCCGACAGTCCTTCTTATAAATGCTTCTTCTACCTGCCAGCAGCTAGTTCGATACAGGCCACAATATTCTCCAGGCCAAGAATCCACCCAATGTTTTATTTTCCATCTCATATCACGCCCAGCATGATACTTTAAGTTTGGATAACCAAACATACCAGACAGGGCTGACTCCTGCTCATTATCAAATAAATCTCTTGACCGTACAGAACGCCAGGCATTTTGGCGGAAGCTGAATCAGGAAGAGCAGCTACAGAGCTGCCAGGGCTTGCCCTAAGGAAACAGAGGTGGCCGGTACCTTCCTGGCCTCACCCAAGTGAACTGGACCTTTAAACACCCCAGTGACCCAGCCTGAGAGAACAATGGCCCTGTTGGTGTCCTTGATTTGACCAGTCAGCTCAGAGTGAGGAAAAGCCCCTCCTCTAATTCTCTGCCCCTGTCCCCAAGCCCCTGGGGAGAGACTGGAGGAGCTTTGAGTTCCCTGGAGGGACAACACCATGGAAGATGACAACTGTGGCCACTGACCTTGTTTGTGTTGACTAATCTGACCTGGCTGTGTGTTGACGTGGCTTTCGAGGCAGAGCCTCTGGGGACCTGTGCTTGCTGGGAGGCATTACCTGGATACCCAAGAAGATGCAGAGATACCACGGAGGGACATCCAAGACGCTATAGGTCAGGCTGCTGCTGGAACTCCCGGGCTGCCCATCCTTCTTCTTGTCTTGGCCATCAGCGTGGGAGCTGAGCATGCCATCAGCCCTCTGCTGGGAACAGAAGACACTGCTGGGCATTTCAAGAGGAATCAAGTGGATTTCCTAATTTCAACTGGACAGACGGACAGCCTTCCAGAGGCAAGGGACAGGGGGTTGGGATAACTGTTGGCCAGCTGGGAATTCAGGTCCAGACTCAAAAGACTAGTGATTTCCTCTGTTATGATCTGCAGCAGGGCCTCCAGGTGAAGTCTAGGGCCATGCGAAGGGCGTGGGTGCCTTGCCTGGAGCCTTGGCAGAGAAGCAGCATTGTTGGGGTGCAGATGGGGGCCAACCCCAAAGTCAGAAAATGGGTAGGCTTCTCACACGGACCTGTGTTTCCATCTGCCAAGGGCCTCCTCACAGCATGTTTATTATAACGGACGGTTTCCTAATCCATCTCATCTGCTGGCTTGTCAGCTCCCAGGATGCAGGGATTGTGCCTTACTCTTCTTACTCATCCCAGCTTCTAGGGCAGCCCCTGTACTCAGTGTAGACTGAATGAATGGGTAAGTGAATGAATGTAACAGACTAATGTAAATGAGTGCAGTGCACACAGAATGCTCTAGGGTCAATTGTCCCTTGCATTCCTCCTAGTTTAACCAAAATTAACTTTGTTTTTTTGTTTGTTTTTCTTTTTTTGGAGACAGAGTCTCACTCTGTTGCCCAGGCTATAGTAAGTGCCGTGGCATCAGCTTAGCTCACAGCAACCTCAAACTCCTGGGCTCGAGTGATCCTCTGCCTCAGCCTCCCGAGTAGCTGGGACTACAGGCATGCACCACCATGCCCAGCTAATTTTTTCCATATATTTTTTAGTTATCCAATTAATTTCTTTCTATTTTTAGTAGAGACAGGGTCTCACTCTTGCTCAGGCTGGTCTGGAACTCCTGACCTTGAGCAATCCACCCGCCTCAGCCTCCCAGAGTGCTAGGATTACAGGCGTGAGCCACCATGCCCGGCCTCCAAAATTAACTTTCAATTGTAGACTTTCCTTCCAATTTATTACTAACCGTGGGCACATCCCTAATATTTCCAAGTCTCAACTTTCTAATCTATATAAAGGAAACGTCAATAGCACCTACCCCACCGATGGTTGAGAAAATTAAATTGGAGCATGAAGCACACAATTCAGTGCCTGGCATAGGGTCATTGTCCAGTATATGTTAGCTCTTATAATTACCATGAGCTTTCCTATTTCCACGTTTTCAAAGGGCTTTAAGCATATGCTTAGGGCTGACATTTGTGCACCTGGTCATCGGTGAGAAAAACATGGCAGCATCATCTCCAATATGAAGATCCACTCTCCAATATGAGCATCCACCGATATGAAGATCAGGCCACTCTATGTGATGTGCCCAGTGCAGTCCTGGGCCTGGCCAGACAACAGAGGGCAGGGTCTATACTCTGGCACAGCCCTGAGAGTATTCTGGCCTTCTCACAGAGACAGTTCTGGAAAAGATGTTGAAGTCACCACTCTAACACCCACCTCCATGCCTAAGTATCCTTTACTTCAGCCCAGCTTCAGAGAACACTTCCAGATCAAGGCAGCATTACGACACTCATGGGCACTAAGCACTGTGACTCTATGGGCTCCTTCCTCCATAGGAAAAATATTCAAAAGGTAAACTGTGACTGCAGCTTGGGCTTTTGGGTGGGCTGCTTCCAGCTGAGAAGAGAATGCAGCATGCCAGAGGGCCCCTTAGGACAAAGGCGACCAGGGCACCAGCTCCCCACAATTTGGGGCATTCTCCTCCTCCTCCTCTCCGTCCCCACCCACCGCTGCTGAGGCTGCTGTGGCTGTTTCCAGTTGGAAGAGCAAGGGCTCCACAGGGGTGATCAGGCCAGGGCACTCTGGTGTGGCTGCCCCACTTCTGACAGAGCACCTATCACACCCCGGAGTCTCAATTTATTTCCCAAGATTTTTTTTTTTTTTGGCTTCCCAGCAGCGGTGACAAAAAATTCTGTTTGTTGTTGTTTTTTTCTGGTGCTGTGACGTGGACTGGCAGAAAGTATTCTGAGAGGAGGTGAGTTCCCCTCTGGCCCCTCCCATGTTCTCAGAGGGACTGCTGGGACGGTGTCCGCAGGCTGAGCAGAAGCAGGCAGAGCTGGAGCGGGTAGCCGGGGTCTAGGGAACCACAGGAGAGCCCAGTCGGGTCGTGGGCAGCCTCAGTCCCCAGACACCTGGGCTGGGCCTAAATGCAAGGGACCTTTTACCCCTGCAGCGGGTAGTAGCAAGAACAGAGGGTGCCACTCAGTCCCCCTTGTTATTTTTATGTGGCCAAAGTAGGCTGGAGAGGGTGCTGGGGCCAGGGCTGAAGGTCTAGCTAGAGAGACCTCCGGATGTATTACTGTGACTTTACTTCTCTAGGCCTCAGGTTCCTCATCTGTAAAATGGGAGCAGAAGTGCCTGTTTCATTAGCTTGTGAGGAACAAAATAAACTTCATGAAGTTCCCAGTGCATGCTGGCTGTCTAGCCAAAGTCACTTCTCTCTCTGCTTCCCTCTCTCTCTCTCTTCCTCTCTTGGCTTCCCTTCAGAAAGGGCTTCTGGCAAGAGAAATCTCAATGCTGGGAAACCGGAAGACAAATATTTGTCTTCTTGATTCAGCAGAGACCAATCCCTGAGTTAAGATGAAGCAAACAGGATCGTCTCCCCACTCAAGCTCTCAGAACATCCAGCCTTCCAACTCTTCCATTCTATTGTCATTTATTCCCAGGTGAGTGCTCAGGGCACATTCTGTCTGTCGTGTTGGTGACCAACGGGGACAGGTGGGGAGGGAGCTGCCTCCCCCACGTGAGAATCTGGTCGCAGATCTAAAGCATGCTGGCTGCCTTGGCGCTAAGGAGCCACCAGGGCAGCGGGACTCCAGCTGGGACCCCCCACACCCCACACACCCCCTCTGCTCCCTGCCCCCCTTCTCTCCCTCTGTCTCCCCACAGCACTCACTCACCGAGGGGCCGGGGAGCATGAGGCTGGTGGCGGCAGAGTTCATGGACCCTGGGGTCTTGGGGAAGCAGAACAGGGAACGCCAAAGATGAAGTGAAGCTGCTCCGGGAGAGGAAAGTTAACTTCTCATCATCTGACCTGGTGCAAAAGGCACCGAGGGCGGGGCCTGCCGGAGCAGCCCGGGGAGGGAGGGAAGGAGGGAGGGGCCTCCGGGTCCCACTCCCTGCAGGCTGTAACGGACCCCACTCCAGCGCTGTCCCACAGGGGACCAACGTGCACTCAGTGGTGGCAAATGTTGCCTAAGTTGGTTAGTTTTGGTAATTGCAGAGACGTTAAAGATCCCCCGCGGCACCAAGGAACCGAATCAGAGTACAGCCTGTCTGGGTGTGGCATTAGAGTACTTTCTGGAAAGGAAACTGGGTTCCAGGGAACAGAAAATGAGGGGGGTGAGGGCGAGGCTCTGGGCTGAACATAGAGGAATTTCAGTTTTCTAAGCTGATTCCTGGTGACTGGTTGAGCCCGAATGGAAACGATTGCAAAACTGCCTGGCCAGCCCGGCCCCTGAGCTGCATTAGTGACTGGGTAGAGGAGGGACAGGGGTATCACCCTTTGTTCTGGGAGCGGCTGCTGAGGCTCATGGGTGGGGCAAAGGCCTCCTGGGCTCAGGTGAGAGCTTGGGGAAAAAAATGCTTCCAACCTTCTGTGCTTGTCTCCTTAAGACTCAGAAACATCTAATAACCTGCTCTTGAAAGAGAGAGGTCCAGGAAGGTGCGGTTCTGCTGTTATTCTGCACAAGGCGCTCAGAAACTCTTGATAAACCCGCCCCATGACATCCACAGTAGGCGAGGTGCCAGCTCTGGCGCAGAGCATTGTGGAATGGGTGGCCCTGGCTCCGGAGGTTCAGGGAACGAACGGTGGGACCCCCAGGAAAGTCAGTGGGAGGTGGCTCAGAAGGAAGCCCCCACAGACATGACAATGAGGTGTCTGAAGGGGCAGGAGACAGACCTGGCTTGGGCTGTGGCAGAGAAGCCAAGTTCAGGAGAGAATCAAAAGCCACTAAGTAGTTGACCTTTACTGAATACCTAACTACATACTCTGTGCTCTGCCTTTGTGTGTATTATCTCGTTTCATCTCATGATAAACCTAGCATTGGCATCCTTATCGTACAGGTTAGGAAGTTCAGGTGTTGATGGGTTACACCAAGGGTCATAGCAAATGCGGGAGCTGAGATTCGAATCCCGGCAGTCTCAGTCCACAGCCTCTTCAATCGATACCAGCTTTGCTTTTCTCTTCCAGGACTAAACGTACTACAAACTCTCCTTTGAGTTCAGTCTTACAGAACGCACACACTGCCCCAGGGTTGCCTCGCAGGAAATGTCATAATAGGCAATTTGCTGTTTATAATCTTCCGCCTCTGCTCTTATGTAACTCACCGCTTCTGGTAACCCTTCAGCTTGTCCATGTCTCAAGTTTCAAAATTCTTCTGGTGGACAAGCAGGGTCCAGGGAATAATATCCACGTGGAGTCCTGGGAGCCTGGCACAGACACCTGGAAGGGATGACGCTGACCTGGGGGCTGCCACATGTGGAACCAAGGTCTGAAACCAGCTGACCAGTAAGTCAGCCAAACCACCTTGGCAAAGCTTCATTTAGAAAAAGCAGGAATCAGAAGCAAAGGTTCAGGACAGCGGCAGAGGATCCCAAGCAAGAGCAACACATTCAAAAGAGAAAGTCAGAGATGGGAGCCAGCAAATTTCTCCCAGGGGCCAGGACACAGCCCTCGCCTTTTCCTGCAAATGCTGTGGAATCAGGGCTCATACGTGTTCAATTGGTGGGAAGCTCTAACGTAGCGATTCTCAGTCCTGGCTGCATATTGCTTTACCCCGCCAGAGGTTCTGACTTCATTGGCCCCATACACATAGCACCAACTTTCTTTTTAAATCCCAGATTATTTTAATGCGTATCTAGGGTTGAAAATCACTACTGTAATATAATCACGCAGATTCCAAAGTTGGAAAACAGGTTGCCAAAATTTCACTACTGCTCCAAGCTGCTCCTTCTCAGTAGAAGCAGGTCTTGCAGCCAGCTTTGGTGTCTTCAGGAGTCTAGCTCTTCCTGTATAGCATACTTGGGGTCCCCACACCGGTTCACCGAGGCTCTGAGTAGAGGGTGAGCTGGACAGAGCAGAGACTGGGAAAGTGAGAATGGATTCACACGCAGAGACACGCCAGGCTTGAGAAGCCCTGGATTAACAGACTCCATCGCTCCGGAGGTAAGTTGTTCCCCCAGGGCCTGAGCACCAGCCTGCAGCCTGCCTGTGTCAGCTCGTTTCCCACACACCCACAGGACAGTACCCTAGAGGATTTCTTGGCAACCCGTGACTCACCCTGCTGCTACTTGGCCATCAGAGAAATTGGAAACCAGAGGGCACCCGATAGGTGTACACCAGAGGATACGAGCAAGGGTCCCTAGTTACAGGCCACAGAGACTGACTGTGACCAGCTTAAGCAAAAAGTGGCATGTATTTGGAAAACACTGGGCGCTCATAGGGTTACCCAAAAGATCAGGGCTCGTTCGCCTGGTGAGTAACACATGACTCTCCACCAGAACGCAGGTCTTAGGCAGTAGGAGTTCCAATCATTTGCAGCAAGTGAGGATAGCACTGGTGAACTTCTCCAAAGCAGTGTCTCCCCAGGGAAAGTGGCACAGGGGTTTTTATGGGGTAGCAGAGAAAGAAAAAATTGTGTCATCGGGTAGGGGCATAGTCTCCCTTATGCATGCGTGGTTATTCCGTCATGGTCATGCTAGCACATGGGTCTCATGTTATGGTAATGAAGCTCTAGTTCCTCCCAGGGTGGGGCTTTACCGTAGTAATGAGGAAAGTTCACTTGAGCGCATCTGCAGGCTGCTAGGGTCTGTCAGGGGCTAGTTTAAGCCAGCCAAGTAGCCTTGGAATAGGTTGATGGCTCAAAGCGGCTGAATTGCTATCCTCTCTGGAGACCCTCGAGTCCTACTCACAACAGAATGAGTTGACCAACCAGACGTTGGGAAGGATGGAAATGGCATCTCTAAAGCTCACGGGAGCAGGAATCTGTGGACTTTCTCTTTTAGGGTATTACTTTCAGGTGACTTGGCTCCACCAGCCTACTCTTCCTTGTGCCATCACTCAAAGTCAAATTCTAAGGAGACAGGATCTGATTGGCCCAGCCTGGGCTATGTGTGCACCCCAGCAGGCGGCCACCGGGCATTGGGGGTGGCCCTGGCTTCCTGGGAGGGCAGCTCTCCAGGGAGCACATAGGATGCAGGAGGGGCAGTTTTCCCCAGGAAAGGAGGAGGGGAGGGAGGAAGATGTGGAAGGAAGTGGTCACTCCCACAGCTACAAGACAGTATCATGGGTGGAGGAGTCAGCATATGTGTTTCCCTGTGGAAATTCCGTGCTGTCGGAGTAAGGAAACCATCACGTGGTCAGTGCAAAGTGCAATGATGGCGTGTGCCTGCTTCGTAGTCATCACTGGGTACTGAAGAGGCAGTTTCCGCCTCTATCTCCCCTACTAAGCACAATCCTGGAGGGTGATTATCAGCTGCCTCCCAAGAAACAGGAGCTTAGGGTAGTTGGTAGACACTAATTTTGCACTGTGAATAATGCATGTTTTCTGTGCAGGTTTTTCCCTCTCTCCTCCCCACCTGTCCCAGAGGACACACCTCCAAGGGAAGCAGGCAGGAACCCGGAATTTATCCAGTTTGAGAGCAATCAGCGTTAATTTCTTGCATCCTTGGTTTTGCAGACTGAGAGTCCTACCCTTCGGTATGGGGACTAACCCCTCATGCAGAGTATGTCTGCACCAGGGACTGGTCCCAGGGGAGACAGAGAGCCATCCATCGAGGCAGTGGGGAGTCTGGTAGAATGGTGTGCCTCTGGGACGCCCGGGGTTCAGGGTGCACTCCCTGGGCTGCCAGGGAAAGGGTCCCTCGGAATACTGTAAATGCCACCAGCAGATCCAGGGCCATCAGCAGGACAGAGACTGTTAGAGGCTGTGGACCAGATTAGTTCCTGATTCCCAGGAAAATATCTAGAAAAAGAAGGGCATGGAGGATGATTTTTAAGCCCTCCATGCCAGACTGGGAATTTCTAAAAGAACCGACCCTTTACCTGGAGACAGCAGGTGTCACAGGCCATCAAGTGGGGGCACCTCTAGCTGAGTGGCTGAAACCAAGGGTCCCCAGTATCCAGCAAATGGCCAGGGGGCGGGGCCAGTACAGAGACTGACCTGGGGAGGAATGTGAACCCACGGTAAGGCTGGAGGGAGCAAGGGAAGGAGAGGAGGGGCAGACACCCAGCTGGGGAAGGAGGACAGAATTCTGCCCAGTGTCCAGGCTCCTCTTCCTGTCCCAAGAAGTCCCAGGAAAGTCTCACTGCAGAGCCAGGCAGTGTGAGTGGGACAGCCACTGACCAGGGAGACTCAGTTTGGGCGCAGCCCTGTTTTCTCCTTCTCTGCAGGCACTCAAGACTTATTAGGGAGAAGACTGTGAAAAAATAATGTTTTGGAAATTATAACTAATTTTTTTTTCAAATGTTTTCCTCTTTCCTCCCTTCCCTTCTCTTGGAAGACAGTGAGGCCTGGGCTGATGGCCTCAGAGGAGAAGTGACTGGGTGAAGGCAAAATACCTGGTGCTGGTGATAGACACCTTGGAAAACAGCACTATTTATAGACAGAGGGCTTTCTCCCTGCAGGTAGTTAGTTGGGAGGTGGGGGAGGAGGTGAAGAGTGAGAGAGGGAAAATGGACACAGCAGGGTGTTGGTGTGTCCCCAAGAGGTAGCTGTACCCCACATCCTGGGTGAGCGTCCAGAGGGGACATCTGTATGATGGGTCCAGGTAGCCACAGTAAGTGCCCCTACAGGACACTGAAGCACCTGAATGACTCCTGAGTCCTCGAGCCTGACTTAGAGGTGGTCAGGATGGCGGATGGCCCTCAAGGGACAAGGGCCTTCTCAGTGGGGACATATGTGAACTAAAGGATGTGGACACACAGATGGTAGACACCTCAGGGACACCTGTGATGACTGGGGACCTTCTCTAAAGTCTTGGCACTACCCAAGTGCTCTGGGACATAGCCACAAACCCCAGGAGAGGGTGAGAACCCCAAACTGGAAGGTTGAGCCTCCACCACCCCAGCAGAATAGAGGTTCACAATAAAAATGAATCGTTTTTACTTTTTGTCCACCTGCATTTTTAATGGAAATTTATACTTGCTCTGGACTCCTTAAGAAAGGAGCCACTGGATCTCAGAAAATTTCTCCAGGGTGGCAACTATGGTTACACCGGCCACGGATGGAACAGAATCAGTTTGTCTGTCCTCCCTCCATGCTACCTCCATCAAATGCTCAAATCGAGGACCAGCTCTCAGGGAGGATGCCCAAGGTCCTACCCTTCACGGCACTGTCCCTGATGCATGTACATGGTGACACACCGGCACCCGGTCCTTCGCTATCTAGCGGTGATTGCGTCTGAGAGGGGTGACAGCCCAGGGCTATGGAGCACCCAGCTCCTGCGTGTCCTCCCCCTGCAGTGCAGCACCGGCTCCTCCTTGTGGATCAGCTTCAGCTGGGAACTGTGGGAGCCAGGACTGGAGACCTTCTAAGATCTAGCATGTGTGGAATTCCTAGGATGGGCTCTGTAAGAAGACAATAGTGGTTTTGTCCTCTGTCCTTTTTTAAAATTATTATTTTGCTCAATTCGTCCCTGTAGGAGTTTGACCCCAATACATCTTGCGAACAGTTGCGTCTTCATCTTCTCTTCAGTCGCTTCTAAGGGGGCTGAGTGGCCCTGGGGCTAGGGCTGCATGTGGAAGAGCAGACCTCGCTTCTCCTGGGGAGCACACAGGGTGGTTCTCAGGGGTAGTTTCTGCCCAGCTCTGACCGAGACCCACCTGGCAAGATGCTCAGAGGCTGACCTCCGTCAGGGCCTGTTAGTGTTAACTTCCCTTCCCCCTTTCTGGCCTCCGCCTTCTTGCAGAGAAGTTTTCTTTCTGGGAAGCAGAAATCTAGACTATGAAGTTGGAAGGAACTACAGAAGAAAGGAAGGCCCAGAGAAGGAGAGAACCTACTTGGTCAGTTTCCTTGCCTCAGTGAATGACCTCAACATCCACCAATCCCCCGGCCACAGCCTGGGCATAGCCTGTGAACTGGTCCGCCATATGCAGTTCTTCCCAAGCGCTGCCAAACTCACCTCCTAAGTATCTCTCATGTGTGTCCAGTCCTCTCTCGTGGTAGCAACTCTATTAACCTCCTCTAGGCCACTTCATTGCTCCTCTTTCACTTCTATATCAGCTTCCCTCTGTGTCCCATCACAGCCTATTTTCTTCCTCCAATTGATTTTATGCCCAGCAGTCGGGATTAGCTCTTAAAACATAAATCTAGTCATGTCCTTCTCTTTTTAAAACTCTTCCTGACTCCTTCGTGCCCTGATGATAAAGTAAAGCTAATCCTCAGCATGGACTCTCATGTCCTTCATGGTTTGTCTCCTCCAAGCCTCACTGCTCACCGGTCCCCTGCCATACGATGTCTGGTATGCACGGAGGTGCCCAGCAAACAGCAATTGGATTGACTCAAATTATCCAGGTTATTCAGCGTGTCTCAGCATTAAGTTGTATCTCTGATCTCTTGGGCCAGGTCTTTGTCCATAGACAGAGGGGCCTCAACATCCTCCTTCCACTGTCCGAGGCTCTGGCTATTAAACAGCAGGGGATCTTCTCTGCCTGAGCTCAGGATTGACAACGTGACCACCCGCTAGGCAGGTCCCCAGAACAGGAGCTGCTGCTGCCATTGCCACAGGGGGAGGCACAGCACTGGCTTTCCTCTAAAACTTTAGAAGTCCCATATCCACTTGAAAAGGTGAAACAGCCCCTCAGAGAATTTCTTCTGGAAATTTCTTTGCAGGGAAACATGCAAACGTCTGCAGGAGGGCACACACTCCTCTCCTGATACTGTTTTATTTATCTCCTTTGCTTATTTTTAAATGTACTCTGGGATTTTGTTTTTGTTAAGATATGGTGAGGAAGCCAGCAGATTAGGAGATGACAGCCACTGAAAAGACAGTTTGTTACTCCTTTGACACCCCAGGCAAGGCCACACAGGAAAGCACCGGGTTGGTCGGAAGGCTTCCGACCAAGGATTGAGGGGAAAGTGTGAACAAGGACTTTTATTGGAGTTTTCATGGGGAGAAATGGGTGAGGCAGGCTAAGCAGCTGAGCAGGCTTAGGATTGGCTAGTCTGGACGATTCTGCCAGGCTCTGGTGTATCGGGCTGTCCCTGGTTGTCTGGTACCTGGCCCTGGCGTGACTGGGGCATGGGGCTAGTGGCTCAGCCCGACAGAATTGCTCCAAGAGGGCCGACTTTCTCTGGTCAGGGAGCCCAAGTGCCAGAGCATCGAAAATATAGACAACAGGAGAATATAGTTAACACGATGCTAGATGGAAAGGTTTTGAGTTTCTCGCCAGCACACTGCTCACCACGGCAGCAACCAGCCGGCAGTCTTACCTTTACTGCCACCCCCTTCGTGAGGACCTCAAAAGTCTCTTCTTAGCTAAAACAGAGCGTATGGAAAAGGATAAACACCACTGGGAGAGAGAATTGACAGTGTTAAATAAAACTTTCCCATGCCATTCATCCTAAATGAGCTTTGCAGCTTGGCAGGAAAACTTAACTGACCTCAGAGCTGAGAAGGAAGGGAGAGAGGATGCTGAAAATCTCAGAGGAAATGGGTGCGACATAGCTTAGAGCTAGGAGAGTCACTACAGCTTGAATCATCTTGGCTTCTTGGCCACTTGGCTCTGGTCTCTGGATCAAACCGGACAGTCACAAAAGTCAGTGCCTACTGGTGTCTCCTGCCCTACATTATTGATCAGCCCTGGGGTGGACCAATGCGTAGAGAGGACTGGGAAGGGAGGAGATAGCTGCTGACATGAAAGCAGCAGCACAATCAGGTTTAGTAACAGGTTGGCAGAGAGGAAAGATCTCCAGGGCTCACGTAATCAGCTCTGTAAACTCGGAATGGGAGAGGGAGGAGCAAGGGGGAGGTGTTCTGGCAGTCAGGGCAACTGGAAAGTGAGATGAACCAAACTTTCCCAGTCTGAACTCAGTGGCCTGGGCAGTCCAGTCTCTTCTGGAAATTTCTTTGCAGGAAACATGCATAAGCCTGCATGAGGGCACACACTCCCCTCCTGGTAGTGTCTTACTTATTTCTCAAGATCATGAAAGTGCAAGGAGCTAGACCTTTATCTGCCCTGGATCTCATGTCCTGGAGAAGGCTGAAAGATGCTCCAGTGGCTGCAGGAGACATGATCGACAGTGCCCTAAGCAGAAATCACCAGACCAATGCTGGCTCTAAGGCAACGGTCCCCAGCCTTTTTGGCACCAGGGTAGGTGGGGAGAGGGATGGCACGTGATGGGGAGCGGCTGTAAATACAGATGAAGCTTCGCTGGCTTGGCCCGAGGCTCACCTCCTGCTGTGCAGCCTGGTTCCTAACAGGCCACAGAATGGTACCCAGTCTATGGCCCGGGATTGGGGACTGCAGCTCTAAGGACTGTCTTGAGTATGTTCAGATCTCCTAAAATGGAACCTGAGAGCCCTGTACCACACTGAGTCAAGCGTACTTCTTCTCAGGCAGCCTGGTAAAAGTGATTTCACTGGCCAAGACACCCTGCCCAGGGGGTCTTCGGTGGGGTGCGGGGTGTGTGTGTGTGTGTGTGTGTGTGTGTGTGTGGTGTTTGGAAGGTGCAGGTGGGGAAGAATGATGAACTTGCAATGTCAGGGCAGGGCAGGCAAGAAGCTAAAAGCATCGTAATATTAGGTTTAGCTGTAGGCATTTTTGAGGTCATATTAAATTTCAAGCTTAAATCACACACTCTACAAGTGGACGTGGAGGTTTAGAAGCCTCGGGAATTATTGCTAGAAGTATTTGTCTTGGCATCGAGTCAAAAGCAGAAGCCTGTGAATAAGCCAGGCCCCAGGCCGGCGCCATCCTTTGTAGTAAGAGCCTCCTGCCTGAGCTGCTCCCCAGGTCCCATCTTCCCTCCTCTCTCAGAAGTGGCAGCCACCATCCTGCACAAGCCATCCCCCCCCCCAGTGAAGTCCTGACCCCCTTGTCCTTTGAATCCAAAGTCAGTTGTTTTAATGAAACGGAGCATCCTGCTCCCGAGCATTGAAAGATGACTAGCCTGGAACCATCACTAAGCCTCCGATAATTAGCTTCGGACTTGTTCCCAGACCTGTGATCACTCTGGGAAACCCAGCCAGGACACTTGGCACACTAGAGAATGAAATGGACATCTCAAAGCCTGCAAAAATGGTTGTTGGAGGGAACAAAGAGAAATGTACTATGGGGAGGGCTGCGCTTACGCTTGGCACTTGTTCCTCTGGGGGGAGCCTTAAAAAGAGCTGGGTGTAAGGACTCACAGGGAGGTTGTGGAAATGAGAGGCCTGGGGTGTGGTGGCGCTGAAGGCTCAGGGACAGGTTAGACGCCTGCTGTCCATGTCGAATCGCCTCGGCGTGTCCTCACCGAAGTGGCTCACATCACAATTCAAAGGACGGTTCCATGGGGTGAAACCATGTCGTGGTCCCAGTGGGTGGCACTTTCGTTGAGTGTGCAGTTGATGACACATCACACTTTCTTCCCAGCATAGAGATGAGGGAGTTGCTTCGCTCGACTCTAGGCCTGGCCTAGGGAAGGCGGAGCAGATCTATATTCCAAGTTGGTGACAGTGTGACACCACGGAGACCGTTTGGGATGTTCTGTAAGAGAATCCCCCCTGGGGTTTTCTGCCCAGGAATATGAGTTCTGCAGTACAAGGGTGGTTCTTTTCTGGCATTCATTGTCTCAGTCCCAGCCAGTTCCTCTGGGCTGTGCTAAAGACCCCCATCCCCAGGCCTCTGTCCTCCCCCTTTTCAGCTCCTGGGACATCAAGGCAGGCGTGGGCCATTCTCTCGGCTCTGCGGTTACCTTTGTGGGACACAGTGAGATGTCAGTAATAGGCAGCACAGCTGATCTGTCCCTAGGGGACAGAGCTGCCGTTTGGAGTCCCAGAGGGTGACTCCCCCCACCACGCCATATTGTGAGGCTCCCTCAGTGCAAGGGAACCATGACAGAGGTCGCCCCTCAACTTCCTCAAGCAGTCTCTGTCCTGGTACCCCCTGGGCCCTCCAAGGGCAGTTTCCGCCGCCCAGGAAGTGCTGCTCCTGCTGTGCCCGCCCTGGCTGTGTGCAGCTGAAAGTCCCAAAGCTGGGCACAAAGAGCACGACTGGCCTGTGCCGACCCTTCGGGTGGACGGGCCTGGGGGGAGGCGGGAGACCGAGCCCCCAGCATTCCTTCTGCTTCTCAGGAGTGCACGTGCCACCTCCTGGCTCAGACGTTTGCTGGGAATGACGTGGAGAGGATAGGAAGACACCTGAGCTGAGGGAGTCCTGGCTGCAGGGAACAGCCGGCACAGAGAGCTGTCCCCCACCCCAGTCTTACCACTGGGGTCAGGTGGGGTCACTGCGTGGTAAGCAGCACTTGAACTAAAACCCATGACTGGGCCCAGCCAGCGTTCTCCAGGCTGATCTCAGGGAATTCCTTTTGGTTCCCTAGGTGGGGGAGGGGGAGGAAGGGGAGGAGGAGGAAGTGGAAGAGGAGGAGGTGTCCTTTGATTCATCGCCTTGCAACCCCTGCCACAGCCTCAGGTGACAGAGAATAAGAGCAGCAATGACACCCAGTGGAGAAATACATGCCGGCTCCCTTCTAGACACAGGCGTCGCCCTGTCTCTGCCCCGCCGGAATTCTCGGCAGACCCCACCTTCCAGGACTGGGTCCGGGTCCTGTCCATGGTGCTGACATCCAGGGCAGCAGGAAAGGCAGGCTGGACTGGGGCTGACGACGGAAGGGCCTGACTTCAGATGTCTGCTGTCTCAGGGGCTTCAAGGCCATGGCTCACGTGGCTGCCAACCACAGGTGACCTCCCAAGCTTCTAATGCTATTTCTCTGAGCTGGGGCCAAATCCGGGCCTTTATCAAACGGTCTATTCCTCTTCTTACCTCCAAGGGGAGGGTAAGGAGAGAAAAGATATTGTTCTCAATACACAAAGCCATATCAGCTAATAACAGAAATCTAAAAAAGAATGCCAGCTTTGGGGCTTCCTTCAATCATGCTTATTATTAATAAACAGGCATCCCTTCCTTCTTTGCTTCCTTCCTTCCAGCCATCCATCCATTTATCCATTCAACACATTATAGAGCGCTTACTACCACTTAGTATGTTTTGAGCATTAAGCCAGATGATGGGTATGTCACAGTGAGCAAAAGCTGATACACAGGTCCCTGCCCTGATGGAACTCATCATCTGGTGCAGGGAACAGACACGAACAAATAATAATACATATCAACATATAACATCACCAGGCACAGTGGCTCCCACCTGCAATCCTAGCAATTTGTGAGGCCAAGGTGGGAGGATCGCTTGAGGCCTGGAGTTTGAGACCAGCCTGGGCAACATAGTAAGACCCCATCTCTACAAAAAAACAAAACTAAAAAAGTAGCTTGGCATGTGTAGTCCCAGCTACTTGGGAGGTCAAGGCAGGAAGATTGCTTGAGCCCAGGAGTTTGAGGCTGCACTGAGCTGTGATCATGCCACTGCACTCCAGCCTGGGCAACAGAGTGAGACTCTATCTGTTAAAAAAAAATCAACTGTGATAAGTGCTGTGGAGGAAAGGTGAATGGTGTTGTGAGATTTTATTGCTAGAAGATTTTTTACCTAGTCAAAGTCAGAAAGAGCTTCTCTGAGAAAATGATGACTGTGCTTGGTATAGGTAGATGAGTTAAAAGTGTTTCAGGCAGTGGAGGAAGCTTGTGCAAAGGCCCTGGGGCAGGAGAGAGACAGGGACACTTGGGGAACTAAAAGGAGACTGGAATGAGGAGAGTAAGGAGGAGTATGGGGCAAATTGAGGCAGGAGAAGCGAGCAGGGGCCAGACATGCCAGGCCTTGTTTGCCACGTTAAGAGTTTTATCTTTTATAGGAACAGCAGTGGAAAGTAGGGAGGTGACATGAGCAGGTTTATGTTCCAATAAGACTGCGCTGGCTGCTGTGTAGAGAACAGACTGGAAAGGGGAAGAATGAATGTGGAGAGACCAGGGAGGAGACTCTTGCAGGAGTCTAGGAGATAAAAGGTGGTGGCTCAGACCAAAGTGACAGTGCAGATGGCCAGAACTAAATGGAATGTAGGAGGTAAAATGGACAGAACCTAGTGATGGGTTGGCCACGGGGTGCAGTAAGGGAGATGTCCCAGGACATTAGGATGTCCTGGGTTTTCTGGGTTGTTTGCTGTGATGGAAGGTTGGGATTTTTACTGGAAGAGGATCAGGTTTGGAGGGGATGAACATGAATGCAGCTGTTGAGTTCAAAGTGACTTTGAGGCATTGAAGTGGAGATCTCAGGGAGGCAGATGTGCATACAGAGGACCTCCCAGGAAAGGGCTGGAGATGTGAGTTTTGAGATTCAGGTCTGCATACGTGGCCATTGGAGTCACAGGCAGGGATGCTAAGGCCCAGAGAATCAGAACAGGGAGCCACACAGAAGACCACTTGCATGACAATAACATCTTAGGAATCACCTCAAGGTACCTGCCCCAAGGGTACATGGTTCAGCGCAGGAACACCAGCTGGAAGGGGAGGACCACATCTCTTGCTCAGGTTCCAGTCACTGAGGTCTCGCCTGGTTGGAGAACTGCTGAATGAATCCTCATGAGCAGACAAAGGAAACTGAGACCAGGAGGAAGAGCACTAAGGCAGTGGGGACAGACCCTCTGAGGCCAGGCTCATCCTACCCTCTGTCCCTCTCCAGGTGGGCTCCCTCCAGGCAGGAAGGCTGGAGCTGCATGAGCCGGACCTGTGGGTCAAGCCTCAGAATTCACACCGGGCCCTGAAAGACGAGCAGGAGCAGGAGAGGGGGAGCTGGCAACCTCTGTGCTCCCCTCCCGGATAGGCCAGCTCCTGGTAAAGGAGGGGCCCTTCGGGGGATGCCACCCTCCTTGGGGGCAGTGGCGCCCTGGTGCCCCTGCTGCACTGGCGGGAAGCCCCCAGCCAACCTGGCTTCTGAAGCTGCTCTCCCAGAAGCAGGCCTGCTTCTCTCCGCCCTCCCGGTTCCACCCAGGGAGGTGGCCCCAGCGGTGGGGAAGCACCTGGGGCTCAGGGACAAAGGTGCGGAGCCACCTCCCCGGCCCACCAAGGCCCTTATCCCTCCAGTCTGCCCGCCTGGAAGAGCGGCTTTCCCAGGTGACACTCTCAAAGGGACCATGACCTGGGCCCTGGGGCTCCGTAGACCAGAGCGCCCCCATCGGGCCAGGGGAGCTAGTGCTGGGGCGCTGGGTCCGGCCCAGACTGGATTCAGGACCAGCTTCTTCCGCCACATCCTTGCCCGCCCCCACCCTCTGTGGGCCAGTCTGTCCCCAGAGGCCGGTCTCCCCGTAGGGGCCCTGCTCCCTGAGCACCCCAGCCTCCCCTCCCTCGGCCTCCTAGTCCTCACCCTCCAGCCCAGCTCACCGGGTCAGGGGACATCTGGGCTTTGAGCGTGGCCCCACGTAGCAGGTGCCACATCCCCGTCACCGTTCATCCCCGAAACCTCTCTTCCTCCCGAGTTACACCCAGGAACCGGTTCCCTGGACTTAGTTAGATGGTAAAACAGCCTCCTGGTGGTGGCGGGTGGCCGGAAAACGGCTGAAGCAGGGAGCGAGACTCTGCCCTTATGGGCACTTGTCATCTAGGTGTTAGGGGGAGCAGGAAGAACGTGGTGAAGGGACTTGTCACAAGATAAAGTGCCTGCCAGAAGTCAGAAGACGGTGGGTAGGTGTGAGCAAGGGCAGCCACAGCCAGCCCCGCCATGGCCCTACCAGGCGTCCTCAAACTACGGCCCGCGGGCCACATGAGGGTGTTGTTGCCCGTTTGTTTTTTTACTTCAAAATAAGATATGTGCAGTGTGCATAGGAATTTGTTCATAGTGTTTTTTAAACTATAGTCCGGCCCTCCAATGGTCTGAGGGACAGTGAACTAGCCCCCCTGTTTAAAAAATTTGAGGACCCCTGCTAGACCCTCACGTTGCCTTCCCTCCTCCTTGTTCTGCCGCAGTCTGGGGAGCTTCCTCAAGCCAAGGGGCAGGCCAGAGTCACCCCCAAAAGCACCCACACCAGGGGCCCTAACAGCAGCCCCTGATGCATCCACCCGTCTGCTCCAGGAGCCCAAGGATCGGCCCCCACCACTTGTGCCACCCCAGACAGCCGCCGACCGCACAGCTGGCGGGAGCCGCAGCAGGATGCCCACGCCCCTGGGCTCCTGCTTTGGGCGTCCGAGGTGTCCCAGGACGCCCTTGCTGCCTTCCACCGCGGTGAGAGCGCCTGGTGGGAGAGGGGCACTGTCGCCCACTCACAGCCCTGTGTCCTGTCTTCTCCATCCTCCGAGGGGCCCGACCAACCCCCATCTTTTCCAGTCTGAGCGGGAAAGTACAAGCCGAGACTGGGATTCTGGCCGCAAGCTCAGTGCCAGCGACGGCCTTCACTGTCATCAGAAACGTCTTCCTAAGTCCCCATGGCCTGTTTCTTAAGGGAACTGGCCTTGAGGAAGAGGATGTCATAAGAAGGCTGAGTTCACTGCGAGGATTAGTGAGGAAATGGATGAGTCTCTTTCCCGTGAATCTTTAGAGAGAAGCCAGGCTGCCTGCCATTGAGTAGGAGCGACGGGGACGACCCCCTCTCAAGACCCCCAGCCATCACATTTGCAGGGCCCAAGAACAAGTCCAAATGGAGGCCTATATGCTACATACTACACACCACGGGTCTACTTATTGAGAAGTTACAGATCCAGCTGACAACTGTGCCATGCAGGTGCTCTGTCACCCAGCCTTGGCAAATACACCTTCGTAACAACCTGGTGGCCGACTTGTCATTAGAATGCCGACGCCTTCAATTCTGTGGTCAAATGGGGAGAAACGGGGAGAGCAGGCCTCAGCTTACAGCACCCTCCCCGCCCACCCCCGACCCTCTCCCACCCCGTGGGAGCCCTTGGGTGCATTCAAGTGGATGCCCGGACCAAACATCCAAGCTCTATCCACTCCTCTCCCCATGAGCTGCTCTGGGCTACTCCTTGGCTGGGCCTAGGGGTGCACCCCTGGGAAAGAGGCCTGCACGGGCTCTGCAAGTGGCTGTCTGGGCAGGAAGAGCAGAATCTTAGGGTGAGAGTGTGGCCTACAAGGGGTCCCCAGGCTGGCATGCTCCGTTGGCCCCAGACTCCTTGTCCCATGGGGAGGGGCATACCCAGAGGAGGGCCAGAGTGGGCCCCTCTAGCAAGGCCTAAGGATGACACCAGCAGGGCACACGGCCTCTCACTCTCTACCGACTGGCGATCAGCAGGTGGACCCGCAGGCCTCAGAAATGGTGTCTACAAGTCCTCTGCCCAAGTTCTCCTCTTGCCTGTTTTCCAGGGCTCCATGACTCACACTCCAACAGGAAACCGATGGCACAATGAAATCAGATCATTTGCTAAAGTGGAGATCAAATACAGGAGAACTATAATGGATATGTAGTAACCCAGGGCTAGGAACAATGGAGGGAGGAACTGTTACCACCCTTAGGCTCAAGGACAAGGAGCAAGAGGGGCACTGGACCCTGGGAGGGGAGAGTCACATTGAGGAGGATGACATGACTGGAGAATGTGTGACCGTTGGCTGAGGGATCCCAAAGTGCCTCCCAGGTAGGGACCCAGGACACTAAAGATCATGGCCTGTCTCTCCTCCCTTCCTCTAATTTCCCACTCGTGCTCCCCATTGGCTGAACTCAACCACAGCCAGAGGCACAGCTACCTGTCGACGTAGCCCAGATAGGTTGGCCCCCAAGGCCAGCGCATAGAGGGAGAAGGGTGAAAGGTGGGCAAGTGGAAAATATTCAGCACAGCCACTAAATAATGACCCAGACAAAAGTCACCAGTAGCAAAGACGAAAGGCGGGCATTTGCGAACAGAGTTTGCTGTCACAATCGATCAAAGCTGAAGTCTTGGGAGCAATGAGTGTGTCTGATATTGCACTTCATGGTGGTCAGGCATCACTGCCAGGCAGCTCCCACGGGGAACGCTACACCAGCACGTCCCAGCTCAGAAAGGTTCAGTCTTCCCAGAGACGCCCAGCTCAGTGTACGGCTGAGACAGGGACCCAGGCCCGCTCCCCGGCATGGTTTTGGCCACACCCCACGCCTCTCCAGTTTGGACAAAACCTACAGACAGGGCAGGGAGGGGGAACGGGGCAGGGGGAAATGGAAGAAGGTTTCAGGTGTGTTAGGTGTGCAGGGACAGTGGACATCTGAGTGCAAACGGCCAGCCAGCAGCCAGACATGCAGGACTGTAGCCGATAGAAAAAGCCCACTGGCATGCTCCTCGCCCCTGAGCACGAGACCTGGCGCAGGGGAGCAGGACCCCTGCTCTACCAGAAGCCGGCCCAGGGACCAGCCATCCGCAGGAAGACCAGGGAGCCACACGCCACGAAGGAGGCTGCTACATTTCCTCCCATTTTCTTCCTACCTACTTTTTTCTTCTTCCCACCCACTTCCTTGCCTCCCTGACTAGTGCCTACTCATCCTTTTCTTTCTTCTGCTGTCACCATTCCTTTATTCATCTAAAGCCTAATGATGGGCAGTATCCACCTGCAAGGACCAGACTCAAAATTAAACATCAAGAAACTTAGATGGGATAAATTAAAAGAAAATTAAAAGGCATGATGCAAACCGGCTATGATATTGGATACTTAAATGGAAATCCTACACAGTTTCCCACTGAAATGTCATCTGATCTGAGAGCATATGTACCATCGAGAAGCAAATTTTTCTGAATATCTGACATGAAGCCTACTCCAGGGAGCTGTTCTCTCGGTCTGACTTAGCTCAGCTCTACGAACAAACACCCGCTCCGTTCATCTTGAACAGTGTTGATTGGAATGGGCAACGTGCCAGGTTTCTCATCGTTACTGGCAGATTTCTTAAGTAACTTGCTGATACTGTCACTGTCTTGGAGTGGAGCCCTACCTCTGCTATTTTTAGGGGCTTGTACTAGGAACCCACCTGTCTTTTGGCCAGCCTGTGCTCATGCATGACTTGAACGTGGGCACCATCGACCACACAGAAAAGGGATGCTGTCTAGGTGAGGCATGTAGGAGAATCTCACTCACTTCCTCCCATCTCCGCTATCCCAGAGTTTCCAGATCAGCTCCTAGCCTTAACTAATCCCTAAACCAACACTGTGGCCCTACGCAGCCAGCCTAGGAGAAGGGCTTAGTAGACGGGGATAAGCCACAAGGTCTTGGAGCCCCACAGGGAAGAAGTGAGTTGTAAACCAATAAGTGAGCCATGCCAGTGAATTGTAAACCAAGTCTCAGGGTGGACCAGCTGGTTTTCCCATGTTCCCCAGCCTTACTCAGCACCTGTGGCCCTGGCCAATCATCTGGCAAACGAATGTCACTGTCACAGGGTATCAGAATGGGAATGTATCAGAACAGGGAAGAATTTTCAAAATCGCTTACTCCAAACCTCTCATTTTATAGATGAGGAAACCATAGTCCAGAAAGTAAAATGTCTTACAACTTATTCAGACACAGGCAGTTAGAGGCTCAACCAAAGTAGGATCCAGGTTTTCTAACACTCAGTGTATCACCTGTCAACAAGTGCGTAGGACAAACACTGGACACATAAAGTTTATGTCCTGATGGCGACTCAAGAAAATCATCCTCATATACAAAGAGCAAGGCATCACTAGCACCATTAAAGGAATTCTCTAAGGACACAAAGGGTGCCTCCCACTGAAGTATGAGCCATTTTTACAGTATCATTTAAAATTACAAAAGAAAATTCAATTTTGTGGTTTTCTGTATCCCTTAGTTTAAGAACCTCATATTTAGACTGGAGAGGAGGGGTGGAGTGTGTAACAGATAAGAGGTTTTGCTGAAGATAGTAACAAGCAGTGGTAGAACAAGTTAGAGTATACTTTAATGGAAATTATAAGAGTGAACACATAAGGAGATTTAGAATGAGGATCAATAATAAAACTTCTGGTGTTATTTCCAAAGGAGATGAAGAATTTCATATTTTAAAAAAGTTAGTCTCTGCTGACTACCTCCATCTCTTCACTTCCCATTCACCATTTTTCCCTTTAACATGCAAGAATGTTTACTGCAGCATTATTCGTGGTAACAAAACCTACACGAAAACCATGAAACTGGAAACAAAGTGAGTGCCTATCAATTGAAAATGGCCGAATATATATACTCTGACGCACTGACACCACTGAATACAAGGCAAATAAAAAAAACCATATCACATAGCTGGGCATGCTGGTGCATGCCTGTAGTCCTATCCTAGCTACTTGGGAAGCTGAGCCAGAAGGATTACTTGAGCCTGGGAGTCAGAAACTACAGTGAGCTGTGGCCATGCCATTGTACTCCAGCCTGGGCAGCAGGGTGAGACCCTGACTCTGAAAAAAAAAAAAGAAAAGACAAAAACCATACACTGCCTGACAAAGATAAGATGAAGGAAAAAAAATTAAAATTAAAATAATAATTAAAACCATATCTTAACAAATTGAATGAGAAAGCAGGCAAGAGAATTCACCTATCCTTCACCAAGTCCAACATATAAAAACCCTGCAAAAGTGCAAAATAATGCCACTTTCTACACTGATCCTTGTTCCTGAAAATATAGGTATTACTCATCAAATATATTAACTGTGCTAAGATATATGAATTTATTATTATTACCTTAAAGGAATTAATATGTAAATATCCCAACAACAATTCTCATTGAATGAGGACCATATGGAAACTACAAATTCAATTAGAAAAAAAAAATTAGACAACCCAAGAGAAGAGCTGGCCAACACCCAAGCAGACTTCACAAAAAGAAAATCCAAACAACTGCCAACTACATAAAAAGGTTCTCAATAATGTTATTACTAAACATACACGTGTGTGTGTGTGTGTGTGTGTATAAATATATGTTGGTATTGCACCAATGTTAATTTCCTGGTTTTGATCATTGCCCTGTAGTTATATAAGATGTCAACATTAGGGGAAGTTGGGAGAAGGGTAGATAGGAATTTTCGGTACTATTTTTGCAACTTTCTAAAACACTAAACAAAGTTAGTTTAACATAAAGAGTTAAAACTGTATAGCAGTCAAATTTTAACATTTTAACATTAGAGTTTGGGAACAATGATTTCTCAGCATTTTTAGATATTATTTGTTTTCTCTATTCACCATACTAAATACTAAATAGATGCTCACTTTGCCAGTAAAGAATCCTGGCAATAGTGATGCCGCCATCAAGTTATTAAGCTTTCCTTCTTCACTAATAGAAACTAACCAAAATAAAGATTACTTCCTC
>VSMD01006026.1:0-23563 GCA_008750895.1 Mirza zaza
TTAAGAACTAATAGTTTAAATTTCCTTTAAGGACAGTCTTAGAATATAAATAATATGGTCATGCCTTTAGAATAGGGAAGGATATCATTCTTTTTGTTGGCTCTGATAAAAGAATTAGTATACATTTTAGTCACAAACAGAATTGGTTGAATAATGGCTTTTTAAAATTTATATATTCCCATGTAAATGCAAACATTTTTCATTTACCAACGGCAGAGATATTTTTAAATGCGCAAATAATTTCAGGTTTATTTGTGCAAAGAAAATTTAATTTGTGAATATTTTAGTTTATCTTCATTGTGTTTTCCATTAGGAAGCATTCATTATTTAGCTATAATGTACATGCTAGCTAGTTCCTTCTGAAGGTATTTATTGCTGTTCTGTGGATAGTCATAAATTATGAACCAAAAATTCACCCACACATAATTCTATCATTATCTTGAAGTCAACATGAAAAGAATGCCAATTAAATTTGTTTACCTACCGAAAAGTTAAATGTAATCTTTTTGGTTTTAATTCATTTCATATAGGATCCTAATCTAATGTTAGACTTTTCTTTATCATTTGGCATAATTTTTAAAACCTAAGCTGCTTCTCTACAAGCATTTTCATTTACACAGGTTACCATTTCAGTAGTTCAACGGTAATTAATGGTTAACATAATTAACCTAAATACATATGATTATAGGATTTTCAACCTGTAATTACATTGCCTAATTAGGAAATTATGATGCAGAATGAAATAATTATGAAAGGTGATGACTTTAAATAAAATCTATCCTGAAGTATTCTTTGTTTACGTAGTAGAGCATGTGATTAGCAAAATTATACAGTATTCTACCCTTCGCAGGTATGTATTTTTGAAGGAAAGTAAATAATGTATATTCAGCACTGACTTTTCCTTTCCAAGGTTAGGAAGAACCCACTCTCCCCAGGAAGGTGGGAAAGAATCAATCTCATTCTCAATTCTCTTTTTCACACAAACGTAGCAGAGAGTATAAACAGGAAAGAATGGCACTACTTGCCAGAAAGCAATATCGTAGTTTCAGTAGAATTTGTACCCAACTTTTTTCTTTTGATTCCATGAGTCAACATGTACCGTGCTTCCCCCAAAATAATACCTACCCATAAAATTAAGCCCTAGCAGGATTTCTAAGCATTTGTGCAATATAAGCCCTACCCCGAAAATAAGACCTAGTGATGGGCGTGGCTATGCAGTGTATCTGCACAACCCATGCATTTCGTCATTGGAGTGGTAAAGAAGATGAGCAGCCCTTCTTATCTGCCCCATGGTGACAGCTACTACCCCAGAGGTGACCAGAAAGGTGCGAGCTCTATTGCTCGTCATGAGAGATTAGGGCCAATGGTTCTAAAGGAAATAGAGTTGCAAGAAGTTCAGGATGGAATTCGGGGTTTGGAGAGTTATGATAATGTTCCAGAAGAAGACGACTTAACTATATTTGAATAAATGTAGATTGTTGTACCATACTTAAAAAAAAAAATAACACATCCCCTGAAAATAAGTCCTAGGGTGTCTTCTCGAGGAAAAATAAATATAAGACCCTGTCTTATTTTCGGGGAAACACGGTAACTAAGACTCCTAGAATTAAATACTAAATCATATTATTGAGTGTGAAGAAGAAAGAGAACAGTTCACTACTACTAATTTTCCTTAGTGCCTACATGAAGGAGTCTCTCAACCCCTGACTGCTTCCTTATATCAGGGAACATCAGCACGATATGGTCCCACCCAAAGTCATGACCACATCCCCTCGCCCATCCTGGACTTCCATCCACACAGCCGCCCACACAGAGGACTATTCTTCTAGTGCAAAAGCTTATGAGCTTACAATCATTTGACAATGATGTCTATCTCACTGGTTTATTTGAAAATCAGATATGAAGGCATTTTAAAGTACTTTTGAACTGTAAAAGGTTACGAAAGCGAAGGGATTTTCGTTGTTTTCATTAAAATCCACAGCTGCCATATGATGAGATTAAGTGCAATGTCAATCCGCCCTCTCTTCTGAACCATTGACATTTTCCCAGATAAATGTTTGCTAGGTTGAAATGCCTCTCCTCCCACATGCACCCTACCTGGGGAAATTATTATTCCCTTCTCTGTCCTCTCATCACATATTGTATATTTCCCATTTTGCATTGTTGTGATGGTGTAGGTCTTCTTCCTTAAGTTGAGGGAGGGCAGAGATCACATTATTTCTATCTTCCCTGGCACTTATTAAAGTATAATACTTGTTATGTAGAAAGTGTCCAATGCATATTTATTGAATAAGTGAATAAATAATGAATTAATTGTCCTTAGCACATTTTACATCTAACCTCTTAACAAATTTACAACTAGAGTCATCCGAAAGTCATAAAATAAAAATCAAATGAGGATTTAAATTCTACATCTAAATGAAATGTCATCCTGCTGCACAAAATAAACTTGCTTCACAAAATAAACTGCACAAAATAAAATTATTTTAGGAAAAATAATTTTTTTTGAATTTCAGGTAAACTGAATTTCCATGATCATAATACAAAATTATGACCACGACTTCACTATTCTAAAGAAAATTATTAATAAAAGCCTTCCTAGGAAATAAACATACACATAGGTTTTATTTTACCTTTTAGGAAATTAATAAAAGATGCTGTTACAGTATTCATTCTTTCCAGCACATCTATTCTTGAGTAATCTACAGTGGCACAGAAAATATTTTGGGACAGACACAAACATAATCCTGGTCTAAGACGGTAATGTGTCACAGTTGCTATTCTCTGCAAGATGCAAAGCAGCTCCAGAGCATCTGGGGTTGTGGAAATTGTGAAGTGGGGATCAGACGATTATCCAGCAGGAGGTAAGTCCAGTGTGGAGGGTCATTGAAACCGTCTCTAGCCACTTTGTAAAATGTGTTTTAAAAATTCAGTCCTTAAAACTTAATTTTCATAATGCCAACATAATTTAGGCCCAATCACTGAAGAGTGAATTCTCTTTTTTATCTCTTAATTTCTGATATATTTCTTTCAAAATGTCTGTACTAGAAATAGCTGATCTCGTATTAACTGAAGGATATCTTCTTCAAAATAGAACCTCCTTCTGTAAGTGCATTTTCTAGTTTTTCTAAAATTTGGATGTCATTTGTAGCTTAGCAAAACCTTTGCATTATGTTCCTTTATCGTCATGGTCAGAAAAATAAACTCCGAAGGTGAACGTTTGGACTCAGTGATGCTGTCTAAATGCTACGTCCTCAGGGGCATTCCACACTGCACCCGTTGCTGCTCTTCCGCAGCAAAGCCCAAAAACGTGGACTTAGGGAAAATACACTGTGAAACCTGTGACTACCTTTGACTTCCTGCAAAATCAGCAAGTTAAAAAACTAATAAATGAATAGATACAACAGTCATTTTAATAGTTACACATGTAAATATTGTTAGCCTTTGGTGTAATTGGCAAATCAAACTTTGCTTTATCAACTAATTTAGGAGTTTTCATCCAAAATGCCTCCTCTGGGAAGTGTAAGGGGTAATCCTCCACTCAGCAGACTGCCTGTTATCTGGGACAAGTTGGGAGGACAGATGTGATCTGAAAAATTATCCTTCCAGATGCTTTGCAGAAATTACTGTTAGCTGCTGGTTTGAAATAAATATTATATTGGCCTAAACATTCAAGATAAGATTGCTGACTTACATGGACTTTGCAAGATAAGTCTGTTCTTATAATTGTGCAGAAGGTTTGAATCAAGGGGAAATATATATATATTCATATATATATAAAATATAATACATATATAATATATAATACATATAATATAATACAATACATATATAATACATATATTATATTTGTCTAATATGTATTTCTAATATATTATAATAATATATATTATATATAATATGTCTAATATATATTTCTAATAATATATTATATATCTAATATATATTTCTAATATATGCATATATATATATATATATTTCTAACAAAAAAGACTTCTGTGAGGTGTTGCCAAGATCTACCAGGACCTTGAAATTGACTTTTTAGAAGTTGCAAATAAAATTTTCTTTCAAGATTACCTTTAATTTGCCTTCATAACTAGATAGAGACATGCATGTGATAAAAATGAACTAAACAGACTCTTTTTTTTTTTTTGAGACGGAGTCTCACTTTGTCGCCCAGGCTAGAGTGAGTGCCGTGGCGGCAGCCTAGCTCACAGCAACCTCAAACTCCTGGGCTCAAGTGATCCTCCTGCCTCAGCCTCCTGAGTAGCTGGGACTACCGGCATGCGCCACCATGCCCGGCTAATTTTTTCTGTATACATATATTAGTTGGCCAATTAATTTCTTTCTATTTGTAGTAGAGACAGGGTCTCGCTCTTGCTCAGGCTCAGGCTCGTTTCGAACTCCTGACCTTGAGCAATCCGCCCGCCTAGGCCTCCCAGAGTGCTAGGATTACAGGCGTGAGCCACCGCGCCCGGCCAACAGACTCTTTTTTAAACACATTGGAGAATAATTTGATCAGGTTTTCTGATAAGAGGACAACATCTTAGGAAGAACAATTTATTCCCAACACCAGGTTTCTTGAGAGAAGGTTCCTGCCTTATCTTTGTATCCTTTACAATAACCAGTATGGAGCCTGGTATGCAGTATGGGGTGATTTCAGTCAAATCACTGATGAGTGTGTGTACTATGTATGAATGTATTACATGTTATTGAGTTCCTAAAGGAATATAAGACAGAAGTTCTTTCCTTATAGAGCTTATTGTCTTATTTGGGAAACCAAGCTCATAAATATGAAATTGTTAAATGACAACAAATAATAATGTAACACCAAACAAGGGATCTATGTAAGTTATCGTCTAACTTTAATAACTATAAAATTAAATTACAAAAATATTAGATGATATGAAATTAGGCATATAATAGAAAGAGAAGAAAAATGTCAGTCTTGACGCTAGCAGAGGGCATTAAAAGAATGGAACTGGATAAAGTTTGCTGGTGGGAAAGGTTTGCTACAGAAGCTTAAAGAGAGAAAGACTGATACAAACTGATGTGCTGAACAGGGTTTGGAGACATGAGGCTGAAGGCTAAGTACTAACAATCTCTGAATGCAAATGATTTAAAAGAGAAAGTGTCCATCAACCTGCTCTTTCACTGTATACTGTTGAGGGGCTGATCTATTTATTTCTTTTTAGTGAGTGAATACACAACAACCAACGTTAAAATGTCAAGGACACTGCCAAACTTTTTGCAGCATCATTATCTTGCTGTTGAACATGATTTTTGGAAGCAGGATATAGGGGCATCATTTACAAGTATGCTCTGGTAATATGTGTCTCCAGACATTTATACCTACCATTGCCTCTATCTAAAATTTCCTCTGATGTCTGCTGCAGAGAAAGCTAACTCAACACGCAAACAGAGCCACCTCCAATGCAAAGCTTTAGCTCAATCTCCCCAGTGGTGTGGCTCTACTAGGGCCACATAGTGCCTTTCACATATGCTAAGTTTCTCATAAGCAAGAGAGTATTTGTTAGCTTGTTTTTTGACTTCTGCTGCTCCTCTTCACTGCTTTCCTTCCCGCAACCCTCATAGCTAAGGATACAGTCCCCACTCATGATGTGTTAAAATGAAAAGTACAGAAGTGACAAAGATATATGAGTAAATAGGTTAAACCATTCAGGTAAGAAGAGGGAAGGGTAGATTAACCTCCTTCTCTGGCCTACCAGAAGCTTATTCCTGTAGCTGGTGCAGCAAGTCACATTGAATTATCTGAAGTCAGTTGCCTATATGTCATGCTCAGCACACTGTTATGTGGCATATAGTTTATATTCAACATATGTTGGTTGAATTAATTCAAATTATTGCTGTCTTCTAAACATCTAATATAATTTAATGATGTAAATTGTTATTCCAGTTCTGGGAAAGAAATAAGCCAACAGATGTGGGTCAGTAAAGCTAAGAAATGGCATTTAAAACTAGCATAAATCAAATTCCCTAAATAAGTGGCAGTGCACTACAAGTCAGTGAATAAAAATATAGCCAAACCACAGGTAGTTTGCTTGGCTCAACATATTTCTATGACACTTTCAGGGGTAGCATATGAGTAGCCTTCTTCAAATGCACCCCTCCCTATTGATTTACACCAGGTCTTTTAACACACTGATGTTAACTCCTTGGCCTCTTCAGGCATTTGAATTTGTGGCCTTCCTATTAATATTATAACTTGTCTTGACTTCATAAACATGATCAATCTTCTTTCTTCCTCAAGTATCTTATAAAATTTCTTTCTTTAAATTTTGGTTACTCTACTAAACTTTTAAAATTATAAATTGCATTTCTAAATCAAAGCAATGCCCCATAGATGCAAAGATTTGAGAATTTGTATTAATAATTAATATAGTACATTTGCTTCTGCACATATATTAAAACATGATACTTGGTTACATGTATAGGAAAAACTTCATTTTGATTATACTGAACATCATGGACATGATTGTTTTCTTATTTAAATTGCTCCCTAATTCTTTTTTTGTTTGGTTGTTTTTTGTTGTTTTGTTAGCTTTATGGAGGAATAATTTATATATAATAATTACACATTTAAGGTATATATTTTGATGAGTTTAAACATTTGTACACAACCATGAGATAATCACCACAACTAAGGTAAGAAACATACTCATCATCTTCAAAAATGTTGTTGTGTTCTTTTGTGGGTTTTGTTTTAGCTGGTTTTTTTGCTGTTGTTATTTTTTGTGGGTTTTTTTGTAAGAACACATAACATGAGCTCTATCCTCTTACCATATTTTAAGCCTATAATACTGTATTGTTAACTATAACAGTGCTATTGTACAGCAGATCTCTAGAACTTATTCACCTAGCACAACAGAAACTTTATACCCTTTGAAAAATAATTCCCCATTTTTCTCTCTACTATCTTATTCTCTGGCAACCACCACTTTGTTCTCCACTTTTGTGTGTTTGACTATTTTATAGATCTCATGTAAGTGAGATCATACAGTATTTGTCCTCGGTGACTGAGTTATTTCGCTTAGCATAATGTCCTTTAGTTTTACTCATGTTATTGCAAATGGCAGGATTTCCTTCTTTCTTAAGGCTCAATAATATTCCATAATATATATAAACCACATTTTCTTTATTCATCTATCAATGGACTTTTGGGTTGTTTCTGTATCTTGGCTGTTGTGAATAATGTCACAATGAACATGGGGCTGCAGATATCTCTTTGAAGACATACAATTGGCCACTGGGTATATGAAAAGGTGCTTAATATCACTAATCATCAGAGAAACGCAAAACCACAATGAGGTATTACCTCATACCCATCAGGATGGCTATTATCAAAAACCAAAAATAACAAGTGTTGGTGAGGATATGGAAAATTTGGAACCTTTATATACTATTGATGGGAATGTGAATTGGTTAAGCCACTATGAAAAACAGTATGGAAGTTCCTCAAAAAATTAAAAATAAACCTACCATATGATCCAGCAATGATCAGCATGATTCAGCATTTCTTGAATATATAGCTCCCTAACTCTTTAAGTAGCATGAATTCTTGGAAGAAAAAAATAATGTCTCTAATCTGTTCTCTCTACATGAAGTAATAATCCTTTGATCTTGTATCATGGAATTAAAGGCATCCTGAAATAACTAAAGAAATAGAAACACAAATAATGGTTTAAAAAAAGTCCTTGAACTCTAGGAAACAAGTCCTATTTTTATGCAAAATACAAAAATGTAAATAAAGAGAATGTCACCAGTAGAATAGTGTTTGGATGATTAAAACTTTCTCCTTGCTGTGCCTCTGGGATTGGAGGTACAGGTTAGTTGCTGATGATTATAACAGGAGGTGTGCAGAGTGTCAAAACTTCTATAGATTTTTCCCTGAGAATTAGAATATGATAATTTTTGAGCAATGCTCTGTTTTCTCAGAAATAAAATTAAGAGAAATATCCACAATTCTTATAACAGAACTGAATTTATGATTCACAAGTCCTCTTTTCATCTTGTGTCACCGAAGTACCAAGAAAGTGTTTTATTACTTCAATTATGAACATGCAGTGTACCTCTTTGAGAAAAATGTTTGCTATAACTTTCAGTGTGAAATAAATTCATATTTAAACATCAACTTTGATTTTGTAGAGTAGTCCAAAGATTAAATGGATTAAAACCTGAAGAGAGATAAGAAAATGAGAAAAGCATATGAACTGATATAGTCATCTCTCTGAGATAATTTATGATTATTTTAACAGCCCATATTCCTGATATAAAACAATACTTCCCTAAAAGATATTGATGGCAATACTAATATCTAACATTTCTTAATTTCTTACTAAAAAAAAGATATATGACAGATAGCAAATGATTAATAAATGCTAGTTACTATTGTTAGATATTAGTACAAGAAATTTACATATATTAATTTATCTATTCCCCCCAAAAGCTCTACAAGGTGGGTATTATTTCTATTATCCCCACTTTATATATGAGGATGCTGACGCTCAACCTCCCAAACCAGTATCTGAACCTTGGCCAGACCCTTAACCACTCATGGAGCAGATCCAAATTGAAGATGTGCAACAAACACATCATTATTTTGGGTTTCTATTCTAGTTAAGTCTATTGGTACATCGTGTAGGTAAGGGTCATTGTTTGAGACAGAAAAAAAGAAAACACTTATTTTATCTACTTATTACATGTCCTTCCAATAATAAGTTATCCAATTAGGTTTGATTAAATTAGCACATCCAAGGAAGAATTTTTGATAAACTTTAATGATTATATATAACATATTCTCCCCATGTAGACTATCATTTTACTGGGGGTAAAATTGTTGACATTAAATGACCAAATTACTTCAAAGTATTTAGTCTTGTGAGACACATGTAAACAGCTGTAACTTTGTCATCTCCTGTCTAATTATTTTCACTCTCAAGACAGTGTACATACAAAAAACTTCTTAAATGTGTGGCAAACTCTTGTCAGTATTTTTAGCCTTGACGTTTTTCCTGGAATTCAAGAACATGGTTTCTAATTGTCTAATGATTGGTGTGATCCATTGATAAGCAAATAAAAGAAAACCCCTCATTTTCCTCTTAACTTCCTCCTAGTGTTAATGATGCACCATCATTTTCTTATTCACTCAAAATTAAAACTTTAAAGTCAGGGTCTTTTTTAGTCTCAGAGCATTTGTTCAGACTACTAGGTTTCTCTAGAAAGTCTTCTCACCTTAATGCACCTATCAAAATCCTACCATCCTTTGAGGCTTAATCCCTTCAGTTGCATGTGGCCTCCTTTTCCTTTTCATGATATTTGTTTATCCCTTCTTACAGAAGCATATATGAGGAGTGGTGAGAATGAACCCCAGAGAGGCCAATGCTGCTTGGGTTTATTTTCTGGCTCCACTACCTACTAAGCTATGTGACATCGAGCAAGTTAATCTATCTTTCTAAATATAGTTTCACATACATAAAAAGGAAAAACTATAGTATCTACTTCATAGGAAAGTTTGGAGAATTAAATTAAAGAAAACAATTCTTATAACATACTTGGTACCTTCTAAGTGCTCAATAAATGTTAGTTTTTATTATTTTTATTAGATTCACTATTGTCATCATCACCCTGATTGCATGACTGTTCAAAGGTCCTACCTACCTAAGAACTTTTTATTTTCAACAGGCACCCAGGTGCATTACAGAATTGCATGTGGTGTCGGGTAAGTGGATGTGACTGATCAGCCTTCATGAGGAATCAACTCTAACAATAGATGTGACTGTCAAGTTATCTTTAGGCATTATTTCCTGAATGTAAGTTTCCGTGAACAGTAGTACAAAATACATTATTTGTAGATGTGGCTGTCTAATTCATTTGCCATCCCTGTATTACCTGGCATAGCCACTGATATGTAGTTGGATCTACATATAAATGCTGCGAGTAGCTAAATATGTCAGCATTATGACGGTATCATTCAAAAAGCCATAACACTGAATACATTTTGGGCAATGACCTCTGTCTACCTTAATTTACTACTGGACTCTGGGTCTCTTAATGCAATAAACTGTTAACTTCCCCAAATTGGCAAGATACACTTCTATTCTTTCATTCGACTAATATGCATTGACTCTCCTACATGTTGTTTCCTTAGGATCCTAAAAATATAGATGAAGTCATTGTCTAGGACCTTGATAGCCAAAGTATCACGGCATTAGCAACACCTGGGAATTTGTTAGAAATACATACTCTCAGGTTCTAACCCAGGCCCTAATCCAGGCCTCCTGAATCAAAGCCTGCAGTTTAACAAGGTCCCCAGGTGTTTCATGTACACATTCAAGGAAGCTCATGCATGTAAGAATCCCTTGTGTTTATAAAAATACAGATGCCTGCAATCAAAGTGGAGGGCCAATGATATCGAGATCTTAACCAATTAAGCAATTCTCTGATAATTCAAGAGGGCCTTTTTAATACAAAGAGCTTTTATAGACGTACCATCTAACTTTGCTACAGAATAAGTTTTAATGATGTGACAACTATGATTCCATAGCATAACCTGTCATGATAAAGAAACAAAAGATACTGAGATTGTATGAGGTTGTTTGCTTTGGTTCCTCTGTTGATATATTCTTGGGAAATTGTATCCAACCAATGTTGTTTTGTTTAAAAGAAATGTCCTTCCTGAATTTTAATGGTGATAGATTCTATATGGAAAAAAAAAAGATATTTGGGAGAACCAGAAATACTAAATCTTCCTCCATCCCAAAGAGTTAAATCACAGTGATCCTTCCATGAGGAGGCAGCCATTTCTGTCACCTGGAAGAATGTAGCAAGAGACAGAGAGTTCCATACAGAGGGACAGCCAAGAGCCCAGCTCACCAGGTGAGCCATGTTGGGGCAAAAGCATTTACCCTGAAATCTACATATTCAAAGTGAAAGCCAAAAAGTCAAGAGAGAAGCTGACTCACAGCAAGGGCTGGCTTTGATGAGAAATCAAGATGTGCCCACCAGAAGCTTGAATCGAAAGGAAGTATAGGTGGAAACGAATGTCAGTAGTGGTGCCCAGTGTTACCTGCTCAAGGGACAGGGACAGTGCAGGTTGAAGTAGCACCAAGTGTCAAAGACACCAGAGGCAAATTGGGCTTCACGTGGTAACCCCAAAATTCCATCTGAGAAAGAAACTTGGGGCATCTCAGCTGGTCCTGTGGAACTAGCATTTGCTTCTAGTACAGCTAAGGAGTTTCTAAGGCACATTATGTTAATGACAAATGCATTCTAATGTGTTCTAATTAAAAATCGTTATAATCATTGTAATCAGATCAGCTGAAGGGAAAAGTTCTCTCCGATGCCTTCTCAAGGTTTTAATGATGTTTTGTGATCTGCTCTGGAGCAAGCTTTTCCAGGCACTTGGGGTGCCCAGAGATGACAATTTTTGTATATTTAAAATTTATGATAGGAAAGTTTCCTCAGTGTGTTTCTTATGTGGCATTTCCTGGATTAAGGGTCATGAAATAAAATCACCAATAAATTAGGGAAAACATAAAACACCACTGGGTACTGTGAAAATGGCCTGAGTCCAAGAACAGCATGCTAAAAAGCAAGCACTTTGCACTCCTTAAACCCTCCTAAGTTTTCAACACTTTTTTTTTTGCACTTCTTTAAGGAAATCTTTTAGATATACATCATAGTGAGAACTTTCTGTCCCCTTGGGTTTTCTGGTTTCCTTATTTGTATATTGATTTAAGAGCTGCCCGAAACAGGCTGACTACATGACAGGTAGAACACCTTTTTAACACACTTGACAGGGCACCAACACTGTTACATTATAGCCACGCTACGTTCTGGTAGAAGCCTATTGCCCATGTGAATAGTGGAGGTGTAAATGGCTTATAAAAATCTTTTTACAGACTTCATTTTCATGACAGAATAAGCGTGGAATTGTGTATCAGCATTCTATGCTAAAAAGATAAACATTGCTATTCCTAAATTTACACCTTCAGCTGAAACAGTGTAGCCAGTCTATTCACGGAACCCAAAGCATGCTTTCATCACCGCCTTGCCTTTGTTAGGACTTTCCTTCCCTAAACGGATTCTAACGTTTTCGTCAAGGTCAAATGCAAGTCTTTCTTCCTCAGGGAAGCCTTCTCAGACCCCTCCCTCAATTTCTCTTTCCACTTAGAAAGCTTCATTTTACCTTATAAAGATATAAAAAGAAGGTCACTTATTATATTTGCATCTATTATTTTTGTGTATAAATGTGGTTTATAATCAGCCCCACATGTCCCTGACCAAATTCCCACAGCTCTGGCTCCATGAGGCAAGCTACCTCTCTCTACCTGTCAGAATTTAATAGGGAACCCCCCTTCCTCCTCCTTTCCCCCATCCTGCCACTACCCATTGTCACGCTTAGCACTAAAGAGGTATTTAAACAATATTAGATAAATGATGGAGTAAGTGAACAAATGGATTGTAAATAATATGAAAGCATAGAGTATCAAAGGACAGGTTAATTCCAAATAACCAAGACATGAATAAATGTCCTTTGTAGAGTGCCTGCTCAGGAGAAACCCTCTATTCTGAAGGTAACTCTATATGAGTGTTCTGACTTCTATCCCTGAATAATCACAGGATAGAGATGCTTAAAACCAGTGCAAGTGAGGATCAATTGTGGGGTGGTTTAAAAATGCTTTGGGGTCCCAGACCACAGACTCACTGCATCAGAATCTTCAGGGCCATGGGAGGGAACTGGGGAGTGGGGAAGGTTATTTTATCAGGGACCTAAATTATGTCCCCAGGATCCATACATAGGCTTTGTTTCCTCCGAGCATTTGTAAGTAGCTCCAGACTCTTTGTGGTTGTGGCTGTACCAAGCCTCTCATCCTTGTAGCATTAATCCTAGCAGAAAAGAATCTATGTTCCAACATTCGGAGCAAGAAGTCTGAGATTCACTCTGATAACACCAGCCTTGCTTTCATTACCAAATCCCTTCTCCCAAAACCAATCCTTAGACCAGTGATAGACCTAAAGTAACTATAAAAAGTAGTGGGGCATTAATCCCACCTAAATATATTTATCTGGGAAATTCAAACCCATGTTAGTAAAGCAGAAGAAATGGATACCAGGGAGGCAATCAGAAAATACCCCCTAGACATTGGTATTTTCCCTACTAAGAAGTAGAGTGGGGATTTCTGCTCAGTCATCCAAGAGGTAAGCTCAGGTTCTTTACTCATAAAATGATGATATAAGGATATTTATAAAATGATGATACAAAAATAAGTCCTAACTTCTTTACAATCATAACAACTTAAAATTAGATAGAACCTATTATAATTATTTTGAAAACTGTGAAGCTATTTATGTACATTATCATAGTGGCTTCTCACTAAATGTCTATTAGGCAATGAAAAAACTATTGATCTCTTTTAGTCAATGAAGAAACTGAGGTCTAAAAAGGTAAAATGTTTGCCTAACTTTATACCTGTGGCTGAGCCAGGAAGAATACCAATCTTCCAACTCATACTCTAATAATCTTCCCATTTTATCACTTTGACTTTTCACATTTGAAAAAAATAGTTATAATAAAGCCTTTCAATCATACAATGGCATTTTTATATCTATAATGGCTAAAGCAAAGTAACATTTTACCTAGAGTCTTCCCAAGAGCTTTGTATAACTTAAATTATGCATCTGCCATAGACAAACTGGACAGCCAGTTTAGAAAATAAAATTTAGAAGATGATAACTGGTCTGAATCCACACTCCATGTTTTAATCTCCATGTCTATGGTGACATGTCAAAACGGTGCTGGAGAATCATATGGCGTCCTTTAGTTGTCACCCAGAATAAGAATCTTGTCCTCCACAGCTGGCCAAGGAAGTCTAGGGGAGACATCAAGCAAATTGTTTGGTAAAATTTGTCTTATCTTTCCCACCTGACCCTTCCTCTTATCATTGATATCCAGCTCCCTCCTCTGGCGTCAGACCCAGCAGGACTGTCTGGGCTTGGAATCCTATAGTGTTTGAAATGACTTTTGCTGCTCTCTGTGGAGCACTGGTACTGACTCCTCCTCATCCTTTGTGCTCCCCCCCCCACACGCCACCTACTTTTACCTCTCCTGCAAGGCCCTGGCAGCAACCTAACTCTTGGCCTCACTTTCCTGTTACTAACCTGGCATGCCTGCCCCCTGGGTTTGATATCTGACTAGCCCTGTTGTGCCAATGTCTGGCAAAAGCTATTATTGACTGAGTTTTAATTGGGAAAATGCAAATATGCCTCATGTTCATTTGTTTGAGACAACAGGCAACCTGTGCAGAACTCCTGAGACAAAGAACTAAACCTAATCTGCATGCCCAGGCATTTGTAGATACCTAGACATACCTTTCTTGATGCTGTCTTCACACCTTGTAAATCTCTAGCGGCAATAGTTGATCAGAAGCAAAAACACATGCACTCACATGCCCAACACTGTAGAAGTTCCTATGCTCATTTCCAGCAGAGCTTTGTTATTTCATCTGTGATCCGGGATATTAATGAAGCAGCTGGATGGGAGCTGTGCTTTTCATAGGGTGAAGGGAAGGAAACACTGAAGCAGAACCCATTTGCAGCCACTGCATTTGCAGAGGGCTGAACTCATGTCATATCTTGGACCCACAATCACTCCCCTGCTGTGGCTTGTACTGTCCTTGGAAGATGCATCCGGATGCTGCACTGCCAACACAGTCAGAAGACGGTGCAGGCATTAATGAGTGGGTTTCAGTTGTTTCGTTCAACCAAGTCTTATGTGTTTCCAAATATGAGATTAGAGATATTCTTTCATTTTAATCAACCACTAGAAAGCAAAGTTATGGTCAGAGAGTCAGAGCTAGAGAGAGTCAGAGTTAAAGAAAGAGTTGGAGAGGGAGTAGGGGGGAGAGAGGGGAAGGAGGTAAAGAGCAGGGAGGGTAGAGAATTAATTGACTTCTCATATTTTACAGAATAGTGTATCTTAAGCCTCATTCAAACCACAGTCTAAAACAGAGGTCCTCAAACTTTTTAAACAGGGGGCCAGTTCACTGTCCCTCAGACCGTTGGAGGGCCATTGGAGAGTGCGGCGCACATTCCACACATGCGCACTGTGGGCCAGGACAAGTCGGCTGCTAAGTTTTGCTGCAACTGCTAAGGAGTTGCAGCAAAAATACTTCAGGCTGGATAAATGTCCTTGGCGGGCAGCATGTGGCCTGCAGGCCATAGTTTGAGGACCCCTGATCTAAAAGATGCATCTCATCTGATTGTACATCACAAAATAACTATTTGTGAGATTGAGGAAAGTTGTAGGACTAGATGAGGAAATTGTTCCTGTCATGTTGTATGATGTTTATTACCACCTGTTCCACTCTAAGAACTATTAAAAGAAATTTGCCACCAGAAAGATATAACTATATTTTTGGAAGGGCAGGAGTAGCTGCCAGGATAGTTCCATTTTAAGTGGTATTATATCTGATGACTATCATTACCAGTTTGATTCCTTCTTTGAAAGATGCAAAGTGGGTACCTCTTTCACCTGAAAGTTGATGCTAAAAGTAAGTCAAGGGTAAAAGGTACTTCTCTGTGGGGATTGATTCTCATTTCTTTCTCAGAGAGGATGAGCTTGGATCTAGGATGGAGTAGGGAAGACTATCTAGGCCTCCTGTGCCCAGAGAACAGGAAAGCCTTTTCTTTTGGAAATAAATGTGGGAACTGAGAGACACTGACCAATGGCTCTGATCCCTTCTCTTCACCAGCTAGTGGTTCTCAAACTGTCATGCATTTTAGAATTATATGAGAACTCATTAAAAAATATATATGCAGGACACTTCCCAGGAGTAAGCCTAATTGAACATGCCTGGGAGGTGTTGGGCATCTATATTTTAATAAGCTCACATATAATTCTGAAACACACTCAAGTTAGAGCCATAGCTCTAGGTCCACACTTCCCCAGTTGCCGTAAGTGGATATACTATGCATTATCACTTCATCAAGTTGGTTTTCCCTATAAATTGGTGTTTTCTTGGAAGAGTCACGAGAAACTGGTGGGAGGTAAACAAGCCCCCAAATAAAGCTGTTTATGAGATAAAAACTCTGTGCCAGGTAAACTCCACCTTTAATCACTGCAGCAGCAAACAACTGCAAGAGCACAAAGGGGGACAGAGAACTAAACAAAACTCAGAAAACCAATACATATATTAAATCTCATATATTAAATCTCACATCATTCAAGCCCTTAATCCAAAACAGCAGAAATGTCATTTATTGAGGCTGTCTTAGTCTTAGACCATCAACTATAGAAATACCAGGTAAGCTCATTTCAGCTTTTGTCCTGGCAAAGGAAAAAAAATCTATTCCTTTCATTTTTTGTGAAGACTCTGAGGGGTCTTCACATGTGGACAAAATCATTGATACTGAAGAGTTCTAAAGGTGTCACTGCCTTTAACTATACTATTGTCAAGATTCGATGCAAAAAACAAAAAACAAAAAATCTATTTAAGTTGATTTTGATGGAAACATTACACTGGTCCATTTGTACCCTAGCCTGTGACCTTGTAAATATCTTTCTAAAGAGAAGTGCGTGAAAGAGAAGTTGGTGATCAGGGAGGAAAAATTTTATTTTTATAGCTTTGGAATTTAAGTATTAAATTTTCCTGTATTAGCTGATATAAAGTGTTAGTTTTAATTCAACCAACTGTTAGCCCTGTGGTGATGAAATACATTTGTCTAGGTTCTTTGGTGCGTAAACCAGGATATTTATTTCTAGAATACCTCCAGTGGAATAGAATAGTTCCTAGATGGCATGTGCCATTTGGATAGGGAGAGATTTCCAGGAGATTATAAATATGTTGTAACAGCTGCTTTCGAATATTTTATGACATACTCCAGCATTGCTAGGTCAGCTTGATAAAGGCGAACTTGCTTTAGAGTTGGCCTAGGAGTAGAGCATGGCTTTATCATTTCTGACCAAGCTAAATCATCACATACTAATAATCTCTGCCAAAACATATGCACTTACTTGTAACCAAATGGCTTATCAACTGATAAATGTCCTCTATGTGATGCATATTCTGTTTATTTTCCTAGAAAAAAAGTAACATATCTGTTAATACAGTATGAGTTACGGTGATTCATGGATGCTGTCACTGTAAGAGAGTTAAAATCGAAAGTTATCGGTAATGATTGCAATGGTAAAGGGCATTTTATTTGATGCTGAGTCTCTTCCAGTTCCTTCAAAACCTTTTGCTTTCCACGGCAAAGTAATAGGAATTGACCTTTTATTCTTTGAAGACCCATATAACTTTGTTATTTCCCTTAATTATGCTTTCCTCACTCCCTGCCTGGACGCCTCAGTCTGTGACTGCTTCTTTTGACTCCTGGTGTTGCCTTGGTGTCACCACCATTATTGTTTATACTCCAAGATCATAGGTAACTATCTCTTGTTAAATTCTTTTAAAGAGGAACCTTGCTGTTACTTCCCAAATTATTTTTCCTGATGTCAACATTAATGTTCTACCATGCTTTTCATATCAAATTCAGTAGTGATCTTTTGAAGGTAAGAGTTATCCTATTGTTGCATATCAAATTATTCTAAAACATGGCAGCTTAAAAAAACAACATGCACCTATATTTCACACCATTTCTGTGGGGCAGGAATCTGAGAGCAGTTTACCTGAGTGGCTCTGGCTCCAAGTCCCTTATGACGTTACATGCATGATGTCAACTGGGGCTGCATCATCTGATGGCTTGAAGGAGACTGGAGGACCCACTTTCAAGGAGGGTTCAGCCATGCTCACCCAGGGCACAAAACACGAGGATAGACTCTCACTTGCTGCTAACTACAACCTAGTGCTCTTTCCCTGAATCTGCTTCACTATTTATCTTAGAAAGAAAAATGTTGGATTCTATTAAAAATGGAAGTCCCAGCAATCTACCCTAGCATTCCAACATTAATCCATGAATATGCAAATTAGAAACCCTTCTGTTACTCTCTTTTCATGGATAAAGATAAACCTGTGGATCTTATCACTATAATTCCTTAACTCCTAAAACATCATCATAACTTAAATGTGTGTCAATTGAATAGGCAAATAAATAGTACAGTGAATGCTATGAGTATTCAAGTACATATGGTTTGGGTAATGAAACATGGCTGAGTTTATGGAGAAGGAAAGGAAAAAAAAAATTAAGAACAATCAAAGAATATCAATGGTGAAATATGGAAAATAATTTCTTTTGAGTTTGGGTATAGGACAAGAATATCTGCTATTGTCACTTCTATTCACCCCACCCTCCATTTGCACTTTTCTAATAATCTATATTGCATATCTCATGGTGATCAATAAATATTTTATATTGATATGAAAAATTATAAAGAGGTACTAAATGCTTTCATGTTTTTCAGACACCAGATAAATGTGAATCACAAAATTACATATGCCAAAACTTGGGTACTTTTTCCCTTGCACTAAAGTTATGATTCCTAGAGAGACTGTTTTCATAGCCACCCACTGTTCAGAAGTTATTCAGGCCCAAAATTGTAAGCAAATATTAAGGTCCTAGACGGCTCAACCAAAGGGCTGAAACCAAAGGGAAATGGTGGGAACTACTGAGGTCCAACTGTTGTAACTGCCAGTAAGTTGTGACCATCATGGGATCCCCACAGGTAGGTAGAGCAAATGGTCATTGTGGTAGATGTCAGCAAGATCAGAAAGAGAGGAGACATCTAAGATTACAGACCTTGTGGTCATACTATTAAAAGAAGCTTTCTTTAGAAGACTTCTAAGAGAGGTTAAGATGGAAAAAGCAGCACACAGTGAAAGCCCAGTAGTTTAGTGACACTTAAGAAAACCAATCCTTGCAAAGATTAATGCAGAGCTCTAGTCAATGCATGAAAGATTTTTATGAGTAGACAGAGAGAAATGTTTCCCACTCAGAAGCCTAATGCAAAGCACAGGAGTGCAAATATGCAGAGACAAAGATAAAATAGAGTTTCAGAAAGAGTAAAAGCAGATGCTATAATAAAGATGTGCAGCTTAATACACTGGGAACTAGACCTCAGCAAGTGCAAAGGCATTTTGCATAGGCCTGGAACAGCTGTGTTTAAACACATTATTGTACTAGAAGATGATTTATTTGTTCATTCAACATACCTTGAGCACCACTATACATCCAGCATATGAAGAAAATCATTATCTCCACAGAAAGAACCACATTAAAACTGAGAACTGAGGTCAGGACTGTCCACGCATCTAGTCATTAGTGGTAGAAAAATGTACCCATCCCTCTTAAAACCAGAGAGCAAATAAATAAGCATTACATCCAAGTGTTCCACATTTTAACCATGTTATTTAAATTCCCAAGCTCAATATGCAGGGAAGTCATCACAGGCTTACTTAATTGTGGTGCCAGGGTCAAGGGAAATGTTTATTTATTTTTTGCCTATAATTGCTCTGATTTTCCTTAGGCATTCCCATTGTCTGGTAGCAGGGTATAAAATAACAAATGTCTAACCTAATTTATAAATTAATGCGATAAAGTTAACTAAACAATCCCTTTAGGTAATGATCAGTTTTGGGGACCATTGCTCAGTCTCTTAATTCTGCACTCTTCTCTGTAAGACGGAGTCTGGGGTATGTCAGGAGGGGATTAATGTGACCTTGTGGGTAGAGAAGAGTCAGCTGATCCATGCAGCATCAGCCAAGTTCTGGATGGTTCCGGTTGCAGCGTGTGGTCTGCATCCCTGAGTGCACATTCTGCTGCCTCTGAGACAGTGTCTGCCTCCTTTCACCTGGGATCCATTTTTCCCCAGCTCAATGGCCTCATTATGCAGACTCAGGCTCCCCTTAGCTCCTGCTGAGTCTCTGCCATATGCCCCGTTGGCCTGGCTGCTCCTACCCGGAATTCTGAAATAGAAGGTCCCCTTGCTCTTGCCCCAGCAGAGCCCTTAGCAGGTTTGCTGGCTCTCAACATAGTTTCCCTATGTGACCGGCACATTGGACACACTGGCCTTGTAGACAGCAATCCATTGGAAGAAACTTTATGCTCTTTATTTATCGTTAATTTTCTTTCTCCTTCAAGTTTGGAACTAAGGCAGCAGGCTGGATTCTTGCAGACGGAAATGGGTGTGTGGTTGGTTACCTCCTTTGTTTCCCTCTCTGAAGCTGCTTCTCTCTCTTCCTTCCACTCACTGGGCTTTGGAAGGAAGGAGGGGGAAGGGAAGGAAGAGTTGGATGCATCTTATTTGGCTGGCACGGCTGGCATTTGGCACTGGTTTCCTCTGGCCACAGCAGCTATTTAAAGCTTCTTGTGGGCACTTTTGTCTTCCTAAGTCTTGGGCTGGCTCGTCTGAATACAGTCTTTCCACTCAGCCAGGGCCCCCCATGGCTTCCTGTCCATCAGCCCACCTTTAGTTCTTTCTGCCACAGATGCTGTGCCCTCTGGCAGAGGCCTTCCTTAGTATTATCCCTTTTAAAATAGCCCCAGGCCAATTTTTCTACTGTTAAGATCCACATCTGGTTTTAAAGAAGCAGGGCCTTTGATCCTCTCTCAGTGGGAGTACAGTCGGTTTCCCCAACCAGCCCTCTCCACTTACTGGTCTCTTCAGGCAGCCTCTTAGCATTTTCCAGGCATGAAACATTAAGTCTACTGTGTCCCCCAAACTTTATGGGGAAATCTTAAACTGAATTTAGAGGCTTTATTGTTGATATTGCAATTTTTATTTTGAAACTATTTGCAACCAATCTGGCTCAAACTGGGCCTCAGTGGTTTCTTCCCTTGTGGCATCCCACCAGATACACAGAGGAGGGAAGCCTCCTCCCTGGATGTAGAGGCTAGCGGATAGCTTCCCCAGTGGGAGTAAGTTAACTGGCTCTTTGCTATCCCTGCTGTAGCTCTCATCGTGGTGTATAATTGTCTGTTTGTGGATCTGTCTACCCTGCTGAACAGTCAGTGCTCTGAGGACAGAGACTTTTTCTGTTCAGGTCAACATTGTTTCCAGAAAATAGCACATGCATTCTAAGTGGAGGCAATATCACCTTCAAGAGGCCAAAAAAACTTAGGTAATGTAATATAATGACTTGACACCCTCCAAAGGGCCAAAATTCATAAGCAGATATACAGTATATCTGTAGTACTAAAAGTTCATTGCAAAGGAGTATAATTACGGAAGAATGTTGATAAAAAAGGCTGACAAACACTGATCTGATGCAATGTAGACAATAATAAATATGGATTAACTATCTAAATGAATGTATGACTCTAGCCTTTGTTCATTGTCATTTTCCCTTTTAGTGCCTCCTGATGGTGTTTCATGAGGTCTATGGCTCATTCTCCACAGCCATCTCCTACTGTGATGTACACCCAGCAGTTTGGTGTGTATTATTTCAAGAGCAATGAGCAAAGGTAAAACCGCCTTTTCCTCTATTACTGTACATGGGTTCATAACATCTCTTTTATGAATATCTCCTATTTAGTGTCTATCTCAAGCATGTAAAGGCTTTCAACCATATTGCCTTATAGTTATAATTTCAGTTTCGCTAGTAGACTTAAAAATTCAGATATTCATGTGATTTTTTTCTTTTTTGTTTTTTTCAATTAATTTTGGTAATTAATGAGAGCTTGAGCAGTGTCAATGCACGTGAATGTATTTATATACTCATATATACTTATAGGTACTTGTCAACATTTATTTGTAGAATCTCTAGGTAAACTTTGAGCTAATATCACCCATAGAAACACATAACTGCTAAAAATAAATATCAGTTAAAAGTGGTACTTCAAAATGCTATAATTCTCACAAATAATAAGTATTTGGGATATTTAATGAAATATTATAGATAAATACATAGATTATATATTTCTTAGAAGCCAAATTTGAACAGAGTTCAATGTCAGCCAAGCAATTACTGAACACAGCTCATTTCAAAAACAGAGAAAGAATGGTAATGGTACCTAAAATTCATATAGTATTTTTTGACAAATCACAGTGCTTTTATACAATGATTTTTATTAAGTTTGAAAAACCACAGCTATAGAAGAAAAATGTAATTAACCCTAATTTTATACTTGATAAATTAAGTTTCTGAAAAATTAAGTGATTTTTCTAAGGTCAGAGTATGAGTGAGTAGCAAAAAGTAGATTAAAATTTAGGGACCCATGCTGTTTCTTCCATGCTTTTGTATCTCAGAAGTGAATCTTCCAACCCTTTGTGTAGATTTTTCCTAAACTAAGACCCAAGAAAAGTGCAATTGTTATAACAATCTAGAGGAATTACATTTTAAATTAGTAAATGAGATTGCCCTTGACTGAGTCACATATGACCTTGCCACATTGGGGTAGCAATATTCATTGTCTGGGGGGATGAATGATGCAGCAGAATATAAATATCAATTCTCAATTTAAAATTTTCAAAATAATTTAGGGCATAAAAAAGATTTTAAAGAATGAAAAATATGAACTAGAAAATTTTTCTTGCCTTCTATTAACCTTTCCCCACCCTGGATTATATAAAGGTTAGAGAGCCACACTAGCCAATATGGTTGCCACAACCACCAGTGGTTATTTATATTTAAATTAATTAAGACTAATAAAACTCAAAATTCAGTTCTTTGTCTCACTGGCCACATCTCAAATGTTCAATGGCCAAATGCAGCTAGTGGCTATCATATCAGCACAAATATAGAACATTTACCTCATCACAAAAATCCTACTGGACAGCACCTCTCTAGAAACTGAAAGATACTGAAATAAAGTTGAGGAAGAGGGAAGAGGACTAGAGATTGAATGACAGAGTGATGCATAATTATATGTCCCTGAGAAAATACTTGAGCCCTGCCAACCAACCACCACCATGGGGTAGACATTTGAACTGAGAGCTGAAGGGTCTCATATTTTGGTTACAGATAGTCTCTAGAAAGAAAATAGCAGTATTTCAGAACTCTCCACACCTCAGCATAGCACAGAGGCAGGAGAACATCAATGACTGAGGGGGTTATCTTGGCAGATGGCCATGAGATGATCTCATGGAGTTCCCATGTACAATGGCGTGGCCCAGACAATGGTAAGACATGATTTTTTTCTAGGCCCAAAAGTCGAACAAGTATTCAAGCATATCTCATTTTTTTTTCTTTTTTTTTTTATTTCAGCATATTATGGGGGTACAGATTTTAAGGTTTCAATAAATGCCCTTTCCTCCCCTCCCCCAACAAGTCTGAGTTTCCAGCATGACCATCCCCCAAATGGTGCACATCTCACTCATTATGTATGTATATACCCGCCCCCCTCCCCCCTGCCCAATACCCTATTACTGTAGTACCTATGTGTCCACTTAGGTACTGCTCAGTTAATACCAGTTTGCTGGTGAATATATGTGGTGCTTGTTTTTCCATTCTTGGGATACTTCACTTAGTAGCATAGGTTCCAGCTCTAACCAGGAAAATATAAGATGTGCTATATCACCGTTGTTTCTTAGAGCTGAATAGTACTCCATGGTATACATATACCACATTTTATTAATCCATTCTTGGATTGATGGGCACTTGGGCTG
>VSMD01006027.1:0-159046 GCA_008750895.1 Mirza zaza
GGCGGATTGTTTGAGCTCAGGAGTTCGAAACCAGCCTGAGCAAGAGCGAGACCCCGTCTCTACTATAAATAGAAATTAATTGGCCAACTAATATATATATAAAAAAAATTAGCCGGGCATGGTGGCACATGCCTGTAGTCCCAGCTACTTGGGAGGCTGAGGCAGCAGGATTGCTTGAGCCCAGGAGTTTGAGGTTGCTGTGAGCTAGGCTGACTCCACGGCACTCACTCTAGCCTGGGCAATAAAGTGAGACTCTGTCCCAAAAAAAAAAAAAAAAAAAAAAAAAGCTTTGCACTTGCATTTACTAGGTTTACATTTACTTTCTCTGAGTGAAATATGATTTTATTTATTTCTTTTCTTTCATTTAAGATTCTATCTCATAAACAAACCTGGGACTTGAAGCTAGGTCAGCCTTTCTCTGATGACTCTATGGTACAGGTCTTACTTAAATTGTTACATAAGACTTGCTGATCTGCCGGCACCCTCTTTAACCTTGAACTGACATTTGGGTACTGGCCTTATTAAGAAATTCAAAGTCATTCTGAATCTAAAGAAATCAGCTCTTACATTTTTTTGATACTTATAATTTCAAAAAAAGAAAAAATTGAGTCAAGTTCAAAAAAATGTTAGGAATGGTGCTTTAGGGCAAGTGTACTTCAAATTTTGAAAGTCTGTATGAAAACCTTTTTTAGAAAATACCCCTAAATAATGTAGGACCTGTCACTTCAGTTTAATTTTTATTAAGTATTGGTTTTATTGAAAACTTCTCTTTGGAATCATTTAGGGGCACTTCAAACAAAATATGCTTGTGTCCTATTTCCAGAGTTTGATTTAATTGGTCTTAGGTGTGATGTTGGCATTGGAATTTTTATAGGAGTACCCAGGTGATTCTTTTGTGCAGACCAGTCTTGGAATCACTGAATTGATAAGAATATTTTACTTGGTGTAAGTCAAATTCAAATTATTGTTGTCCAGGAGTGTGAAGTGTAACTGATTTAAACAAATAAGTGATTTCTCCCTTTTTTGTAGTAGTATTCAGTTTGAATGTAATATAAAAGGAAATTCTGACAAGTTGGATTACAAAAACTTTTATAAATTCAGTCATCTAAGATGTGATTACAAGTGGTAATACCTGTTTTATTACATCTTTACCCAGCCATTTTTTGCTAATTAATAGACTTTATTTTTGGTGGTAGTTTTAAGTTTACAGAAAAATTGAGCTGAAAATTTGGGCAGAAAGTTTTGATAAATATTAATATATAATGACATGTATCTACCATTACAGCATCATATCAGTTAGTTTCATTGTCCTAAACATCTCCCGTGTTCCATTAATTCATCCCTTCCTTCCTCTCTCAAACCATGGCAACCACTGATCTGTCTATTGATTTCAAAATTTTCATAATTTCATAATTTTGCCTTTTTCAGGGTATCATACAGTTGAAATAACAGTATGTAGCCTTTTCAGATTGGCTTCTTCACTTAGTACTATGCATTTAAGTTTCCTCCATGTTTTTTTGTGGCGTGATTGCCCATTTCTTTTTATGACTGGGTAATATTCCATTGTATGGTTGTATCAAAGTTAGTTTGTCCTTTATCCATTGAAGATTACCTTGATTACTTACACATTTTGGGAATTAAGAATAAAGCTACTATAAAATTCGTGTGCAGGTGTTCTTGTGGACATAAGTGTTCAGCTCATTTGGGTAAATACCAAAGGGCGTATGGCTGGATCACATGATAAGAGTATGTTTAGTTTTGTAAGAAACTGCCAAAATGTCTTTCAAGGTGACTGTACCATTTTATGTTCCTACCAGCAATGAATGATAATTAATTTTTTTAAACTTTTCTAATACCTTTTAGAAGAGGTATTGCAAAAGATGATACACAGCATTTGTAAAATTACCCACATTATTATGCTCATTGTATTCTACATTTGTTTCAGGTTTAATACATTCAGAAGGACTAATATCATACTGCAACATTTGGTAAGTTTTCACTTTGTTTTGCTGGCATCATTAGATTATATGTGTAATTTAAAATGTCATTGTTAGGGAAGTAGAGAAATACTGGGATGGCAGGTTTCTTGGACCTTAGTACAGCATGGTTCTGAACTTTACAGCTTCAAGGCTTGACACACACATCTTGTAGGGGGTGGCATAAGGTTATACTGAAGAGAGTGGATCTTAAAAGAATGTCCAGGCTTAAAGAATGGGTTCATTACTTAATCTTGGGGCAGATTACTTGGTGTCTTGCAGCTTCCCTTTTGATGTATGTGTGTGTGTGTGTGTATATATATATATACACACACATACATACATACACATTATGAGGATAATAGTATCTAGAGTGCTTATAAATGATAAATAAGATAATGCATTAAAAAATCTGGCACAGTACATGACGTATAATAATCATTTTATACATGTTAGCTGTTATTGTACTAATGGTATGTGAAAAGTTTAAATGTCCTTAGTTTATCAGATTGTAAGGAAGAAATGATTTTTATTCACTTTCATATCCCTTATAGAGCCGGACAAGTACTTTGCACATAAAAATAACAAGTCATCTAATATAGTACTTACTATATTACTAAGTACTTGATGTATATTAGCTCAATTCTCATTGCTTTATGGGGAAGATACCACAGATTTCTTATTGGCTTTATAGACTTTATTTAGGACTGTTGCAATAGCCGTAGGTACCACTGCAGTGGGGTTTGCAGTAGGGTAGAGAGATTGGTCTCAACTCTAAATACAACAAGGAAAAATGGGAATTTGTAGCATGGAAGGGGGGAATGTGTGAGTGTGTTACAGAACGGAGGATTACTAGGAGGTTTATATTAGGTGTAAGGGAGGATTCTGACTAAACCAACCTACTGCGTTTCCCTGAAAATAAGACAGGATCTTATATTTATTTTTCCTCAAGAAGACACCCTAGGGCTTATTTTCAGGGCATGTGTTATTTTTTTTAAGGACGGTACAACAATCTACATTTATTCAAATAGAGTTAAGTCGTTGTCTTCCGTAACATCATCATAACTCTCCAAACCCGGAATTCCATCCTGAATTTCTTGGGACTCTATTTCGTTTAGAACCACTGGTCCCAATCTCTCATGTCGAGCAATAGAGCTCTCATGGGGCAGATGAGAAGGGCTGCTGGTCTTCTTTTTCATTTTTTTTTTTTTTTTTAAGGATCCCTTGGAAGGAAGCAAATGCTTGTTGTCTTTACCACTCCACAAGGAAATGCATGGGTTGCGCAGATACGCTGCGTAGCCACGCCCATCACGAGGTCTTATTTTAGGGGTAGGGCTTATATTGCGTGAATGCTTAGAAATCCTGCTAGGGCTTATTTTATGGGTAGGTCTTATTTTAGGGGAAACACGGTAATTAGATTCTTGTTGAAGGCAGGCCTGGGTGATCAGACATTATCTGGAACATGGTAGAGAATGAAGAACTTGAACACATGTTGAGAATGATGAGATAACAAGGGTGAGAGATTCTGGTTAAACTGACTTAGCAGGATTCTTTGTAAAAGTTGCACAATGCAGAGATAAACAAACACTAAGGCAGAATTCAAGGTCTAGTTGGAAAGAGAATTCAGAAGAGCTTGATTAGAGTTTGGCAAAGAGAGAATCTTTGCAATCTCCAAGTCAATTAAAGGTTATATTCGGCTATACTTATTTTAAAAAATATTTTTCTGAAAAGTTGCAAAATGACCACGGTCATATATTGAAATGGATATAATTTGTACAAACAACATTAAAATTACTTAAAAATTCTGTGAAAGATCACTGTTTAAAATCTAGAAATAAAGCAAAATATTAAAAGGAGAAAAAGTAACCAATATCCTACTCAAGTCTAATCACTGAACACTTTGGTATATTTCCTTCTGATCGTCATATCGTATATTTGCTATTTTTGACTCTTTTTCACTGAGCATCGTATTATGAACCTTTTGTTATACACCATTAAATATTAGAACATATTTTCCAATGACTACACATTATTATATGGTTGTATCATAAGTTAAATCTGATTCATATGTTTTTGATATAAATAATTATACTTTAATCCTTTGAGACACTTAAGTAATCAAGTCTTTATTATGCATATGGTAGAAAAATCAGATGACTATTGAAAATCAAAGGTGACCCCAAATCACTGTTCAGTTATATTTAGTATATATGGCCATTCTTTTTTATCTATGTATTTATATGTTTTTTTATTTCAGAATATTATGGGGGTACAAATATTAAGGTTACGTATATTGCCCATGCCCCCCTCAAGTCAGAGCTTCACGCGTGACCATCCCTCAAACGTTGCACATCTCACTCGTTATATTTGTATATACCCATCCCCTCCTACCCCCTCCCACCTGCCCGACACCTGATAAATGTTATTCCTATATGTCCACTTAGGTGTTGAGCTGTTAATACCAATTTGCTGGTGACTACATGTGGTGCTTGTTTTTTCATTCTTGAGATACTTCACTTACTAGAATGGGTTCCAGCTCTAGGAGAATACAAGAGGTGCTATATCACCGTTGTTTCTTAAAGCTGCATAGTACTCCATGGTATACATATACCACATTTTATTAATCCACTCATGTATTGATGGGGACTTGGGTGGTTTCCACAACTTTGCAATTGTGAATTGTGCTGCTATAAACATTCAAGTGCAGGTGTCTTTTTCATAAAGTGATGTATGTATTTTTAACATAGATTATAATCTATAAATGTTTCACTAGATTTTGGCTTATTTCTTTTTCTTTTTTTTTTTTGAGACAGGTCTCACTTTGTTGCCCAGGCTAGAGTGAGTGCCATGGCGTCAGCCTAGCTCACAGCAACCTCAAACTCCTGGGCTCAAGCAATCCTACTGCCTCAGCCTCCCGAATAGCTGGGACTACATGCATGCACCATCATGCCCGGCTAATTTTTTCTCTATATATATTAGTTGGCCAATTAATTTCTTTCTATTTATAGTAGAGACGGTGTCTCGCTCTTGCTCAGGCTGGTTTCGAACTCCTGACCTTGAGCAATCTGCCTGCCTTGGCCTCCCAGAGTGTTAGGATTACAGGCGTGAACCACCGCGTCGGCCTTGGCTTATTTCTTGAGCATAAGTTTCTAAAATATGATTATTCATTCAAAGTAAGAACATTTTAAGGATTTTTCATACATATGCCATGTTGCTTTCCATTTTACACTTTCCTCTATAAACACTTTTAAAGCTTCTTCATTTTCAATTATCTGGCTACTATGGTTGTATTTGTTGACATAAGGTATAGTTCCTTATATCTTGGATTATATCTGTATTTTGATCTGTTCTTCTTTAGCTGGTAAGTAAACTTGGCTCATGTGTTTTGTCAACATCATGGAAAGTGAAATTAGACATTTGGGAGTCTGTTTTCTTTTTTGATTTTTGTGTGTAGTTTTCTTGTACCACAGATTTTTTTCTTAGTACCAGTAACGTAAGAAAACCAAAAATGGTTTTCTAAGTCACATAGCTTAGTACCTTTTAAGCCTCTAATCTATCATTCTTTTAAAAAATTACTTAAAATATTGTTTTGAATAGATAGTACATACACAAGGTGAAAACTCAAAAGAGTTCAAGGGGGCTATCCTACCTCATTCTTTTAGATGCCAAGTTTCCCTTCCTGGAAGCAATATTTTAGCAATTCCTTGAGTATCCACTTAGAGATAGGTAATCTATATAAATTTGAATGTGTCCATGTCCAGTATAGAGGGTAGCATAGTAATTACACTGTCTGTATTTGAGACTGTTTGATAACAGTGTGTGGAGAGGTTGCTTAATCATTCTTTTTTTTTTTGGAGACAGGGTCTCGCTTTTTCACTCAGGATAGAGTGCAGTGGCATCATCATAGCTCACTGCAGCTTTAAACTCCTGGGCACAAGCGATTCTCCTGCCTCAGCTTCCTAAGTAGGCGGGCCTACAGGTGTGTACCACCACACCCGGCTAATTTATTATTTTTTTGTAGAAATGGGGTCTTGCTTTTGTTCAGGCCAGTCTCAAGCTCCTGACCTCAAGTGATCCTCCTGCCTCAGCTTCTCAAAGTGCTATGATTACAGGCATGAGCCACCGCTCCTGGCCTTACTCATTCTTTTTAAGGCTCCATAGCATGCTTTTGCATGAATGACCATAATTGATTTAACTAGTTTACCAATGTTAAACATTTAGGTCATTTCCAGTCTCTTGCCATTACAAATAATGTTGCAGTAAATAACCTTTTATGCATTTCATTTTGCCCCATATGTAAGTATAATCTATAGGGTAAATTTCTGAAACAGGCATTACTGTGTCAGAGTGTGTGCTTTAAATGTGTTGTCAGACAGTTCTTCCTAGGTTCTGTAATAGTTTCTGCTTCCACAGTATGTCTTTTTACTCACACTCTGGATGTCACAGGATATCAAACTTTTTGATCTTTGTCATATTGGTTAAAAAAAATGTTAGTTAAGTTGAACTATAGTTGAAAAGATACAACCTTTCTGGTTAATTATCCTTTTAAATGCACATAAATTATTTTTATCTAATTTTAACAAAAATTAACTTCAATGTTAAATATGCAACATGGTTTTATAAAAAGAAACTTTGTGTAAACATGTTCCTTAATGCAGTCAAAAGTCAAAATATGGACTTCTGGGATTTATTAGATTTTAGCTAATGTGTGCTATTTAGTTTTAATTGACATTTTCCAGTTAAAATTTTCTAATTTAAACTTTTAATTTTATATTACACACTGTTCCCATGTGGGGTTTAAGGTATTGTCCTTAGATAAAGGAATGTATTAAGGATGGTGGTGCCACGAGCCCTGATGGCTATGTATAGCAGAGTCCTGGGAAGTTGCTATATAGTTAAAACCATGTTCTTTATAAGTGTTATATTTAATCAGTACTATATATTATGTGAGCAGTGAGACTCAGTGATTAAGTTATATTTTGCGAGGCCCTAAATCAGTGTGTAGGCAACTTCCTCAGCTATAATGACACTTAAATCTGTTGTGTTATTTTGTTTATTTCATTTTTATTTATTTGTATATATTTTTGAGATAGAATCTTGCTGTGTTGCCAGGGCTAGAGTGCAGTGGCATGATCATGGCCCACTGCAACCTCAGACTCCTGTGCTCAAGTGATCCTCTGGCCTTGGCCTACCAAAGTGGTAGGATTACACAGTCACTGTGCCTAGCCAGACTGTTATTTTATAATCTGGCCTCAGACTCCTTATCTGCCTACCTTCTCATCACTCATTTCCTCAACTAGACTTTGTTCCACTCATGTTTAACATCTTAATATTTCCAGATATTCATTGCTTATGGCTTAGCACATGCTGTTCCTTCTCTCCAGAATATTCTACCACCCTTTTTCTTGGTATACGTCATGGCCCAGCTCAAGTATCAACTTTATTTTCAAGTTGTGCATAGATAATATAGAATTATTTGCCTTCTCTCATTCTTCTTTACTTTCTCAGCATGTAACATAGAACTTGATATACAGTGATAAATTAAAAGATTTAAGATGTGTGTGTAGTTTGCTTTGGAATTGTCCATCTACAGAATCTAAATAACTTTAGAAACTTTCATCAGGTATACCTCATTATTTGTTCTTTCAGTTACTAGTAACTTAAAGAATTTGCACCTTTTGCATATGTTGGCTTGTGATAAAAAATTAATTTTATAAAATTATTCTTTGTTTATACAGAGAATGTCCAAGCACACAGATGCAGCAGGAGACGTACTGTTGGAACGAAAAGGTTGTGCAGGAGTGATAACACTTAACAGGCCAAAGTTCCTAAATGCACTGAATCTTGATATGATTCGACAGATTTATCCACAGCTAAAGGTTTGTAATTTTCTTAAAGCAATTATATGGATCCTTTTAAAATTACATCATAATAGAACATTTCTGATATTTTCTCCCATAGAATCCCAGGACTTTCTGGGATCTGTGCCCAAGCTCCACTGATTGTTGAGTCCTCATTGCTTTCCCTGTGTGGTTATCCTTGAGCACCCCTGGTGATGGGGAGTTCATTGCCTCTGTCCCCTTCCACTTTTATATGATTTGCTCTGATTTGGTCACACGTTTCTTTTGCGTTCTGCTACTCTTTGTTTCTTTGACCTTTCAACCAGTGATATTGGCTCTGCTTCTTAGGCCATGAGCTGTACAAATCTTATCTGCTTCCACATTACAGCCTTTTTGTTTGAAAACAGCTGTTTTTAAACTGCATGGCCTGCCCTTTCTTAGAGAAGGCCATAAACTTTCTAAGTGAACAGCATGGGATGGTCGAAAAACATAGGACTTAAAGTCAGACCGTTTGGTTTGAAGCTTAGATTTCTACTTTATTAACTATGTAGGCTGGGAAAGTTAATTTCCTCAGCTGTGAAATGGGAATGATGCCATTTCATAGGATGGCTGTGAAGATTAAGTGGCTAGTAAGTGACTATGTAAGTATTTAATATGGTCTGCCATGTAGGTGTTGAATTAATGCTAGTTTACCCCTGGCCATCAGTTCTTTAACTCTTCCTTTGATGAATCTATCTTCCATTCTTGTGTTTTTGTTTGGGATACCTTATAGTATGTCCTAAAGTGTGATACATAGAAATAAGCCAAGTTTTGCAGATTTGAGTTGGAACAGAGTGGAAGAAAGTAGAAACTTCATGTTAGAATAACATTTCTATTAATGTAGTCCACATGGACCTTTGGGACAGTAGCATCTGTCCAGCTATATCTCTTCCCTGTGCATTCATATGTTTATTTTGTAGCAAAGGTTGAGCATCCTTAATCTGAAATGCTCCAAAATCTAAAACTTTTTAAATGCCAACATGATGCTTCAAATGGAATATTCTACACCTTATCTCATGTGATGAGTCTCAGTCAAAACACAGATGCACAAAACACAGTTTATTCAGCCAGCGTCCCCAAAGAAAAAATAAAATTACCTTCAGGCTATGTGTATAAGGTATATAAAAAACATAAAGGAATTTCATGTGTAGATTTGAGTCCCACCCCCAAGGTATCTTATTATATTTACAGAAATATTCCAAAATTCAAAAATATCTGAAATCTGACACACTTCTGGTCCCAAGCATTTCTGATAAGGGACCTATTTCTGATATGCAACCTATTTAGAATTTTTAGAACCCATGTTTTTCTGTCTTCATTTGGTCCATTGCTCTAGCCTTTCAAATTTCTGTTGGTTCTTGATTCTTTCATCCTATTAACTTATACACTGTCTTCACCAATCCCAAATCACTTGCATATTTAGTCAGTATCCTAAGTGGTTTCACTCTGTTACTCAGAAATTTGTCAGTAGGACAGAGAGCCCTGTTATCACCACAGTAGAAACTCTACTCTATTAGCTCTATTAGCAGTTTTGGGTTGTTCTCCAAATTTATAATTTTATGTAACAGTATGAAACCATATTCATCTTGGTCTCAAAGTTATGGCAAAGATTTCAGGAGCTGTCTTGAAATTTGTATCACAAAATATACTCATCTAGCAACTTTGTTGAAATAATTTCTGCTTTATCTCTGAAAAGAAAATGAAGTTCATTCAATGAGGAATGGAATGGGATTCATTCCTGATATGCTTTATAAAATGATGTGTGTGTATATATGCACACACATCCATCCATATGTATGTGAATGTGTGTATATGCATATAAATATATCTTTAATGAGTTATAATTTGCTTGTACTATCTTCTTTTATATTTGCATAGAGGTGGGAACAAGATCCTGAAACTTTCCTGATTGTTATAAAGGGAACTGGAGGAAAGGCTTTCTGTGCTGGGGGTGATGTCAGAGGTAAAAACTTTTTCTGCCCTTACCTAAATACTTTTTTCCCCAGTAGAACTGATAAAATATTGGTAGATTTTTGTAGTAATTTGTAATTGGTTTTACTTTTTAGAATTTTTCATCATAAAGGCAATACATTTTTATAAGAAGGTCACATGCTTAACTTAGGAAAAAACCAAAAATTTAAAGACTTTATAGTTAATATTAGAAAATGAGAATAGTGAATTTTTTTCATTACATAGGTGCACTTTTGAAATTTATATATTTCGTGTCTCTCCTTGAATCACCACAAACAAAATATCCAGTTATGGTATATGGGTTCACTTCATATTTTAGGATAGCTGATGTTTGGCAGTTCTGTTCATCACATAACCTGCCACTCTGGCCATGTTGAGTGACATGCCATTCTCCAAATATGACATGCTCTCACATGTTTCGTTACTCTTCTTACTATTCATGATTTGAAAGCGACATAAATTCTCCTTATTTTTCCTAGTTGTTCAGGTCTTTACAGTCTGTCCACATTTATTAAAGACAAAAGAGAGAAGAAATGCTTGTTCTCAGGATCAAAGTCATGTATTTCTCATTATCACTGCTAGTTGTCCATATTACATATATACTATACTGAAAACTGTTTTTACATTATGTATTTCGTTCCATATGGAATTGGTAGGATCCAGGGATGGCTTTGTCCCTTTTTATTTTGTATATGTGTTTTTTTCTGTTAAGACAACAGTTTTTGGTTTGTTCACCAAATGGTTTATTCCTTTAGGAATAGGAAACAAGCTGATTCAACACATAATTTCAAATACCTATTACATTTAAAGTAACTAAATTTTAAAATTGCAGTTTAATGGAAACTTTGATTGCTAAAACTGATGTTAACCGAGTCGTTTTTGAATTTATTGTTTTGCCTGCAATGTAAATATACATGTTCTTTGGCCAAGAATTAGCCTTTCCACTAGAGTCAGGCCTGTGATCTTGTCAGTTTACAGATGGGCAGAGCTTTATGTATTGAGTGTTGTTTCTTCTAACTGTGAGTTATTTCTGCATATAGGCCTAACTTTATATTGATGTTTGGGAATATAGTTACAAATTCTAGAATTATTCTAGTTTACATGTATAAAGCAAAGGATTTCAATTCCAGGACATTTTTTTTTTTTTAACCATTATAGTCCAAGACAATGAGTGGACATTTAGAAAATTTAAAAAGATTGTGAAGATCATTTAATTTTAATTTGTATGGAATTAATTGATAGAATAAAAGTTAGAATAAGATTAGAAGGAAACCTGAGATTTTTGAAGTAAAAGCTTAATTCCAAAGGTAATACAACTTGCACTTCTTTCCTTTTAGAATTGGTGAGCAGTGATAAGGACTAAATAAAACATAACAGATAAGGGTCTTTGTTCCCCAGACATATATTAGTGAAAGCCTCAGAATGACAAAAGTAGATCAGATCTTTTAAAAACCAGGAAAAGAAGTCAACATATGGAACATATTGAAGGAAGATATGTCAGAATTCTAGAGTTAGTCTAAAAATCTATAGTCAATAATTTTTTAAGTTATGTTTTCTCATAAAAGGAAACATGTATATATGATACATTTAATTTGTGTTTTAATAGATAACTCTCACAGGACTTAAGGACAGGAAAAACATGAGCTTGCAGTATATGGAAGAAAACTTTGATAGCAATCTTGAGATTGACTGGAGTAAGAGTATGTTAGGAGATGCAAACTGTGGACAATAGAAGGTTGCAATAGAAATTAAATCATTTGATAGTGTTCATTATTCAGCAGATATTTACTGAATATTTGTTAAACCAGGCAATAGTATGCTGTAGTGAAGTCTTTGAGAAGTTACGTTTCCATTGATGTTAATAAGAATGTTGTTATCTCGTTTACCTCTATAGCCTTACCTTTTCCCTTTTGTCATTAGCTTTTAAAACTACTTGATTCTTGATTTTACTCTTTTCTTTCTTGCCTTTGTAGGGTACTGCTTCCCCTTTTAGAAACTTTTCTTCCTGTCATTTTCTAGAAAATTTTTACCTACATTTTCAGACTTGGCTTACCTCTTATGGGAAGCCTTCTTTTAATTACATGTTTCTTGCTCCTATTCTGACAGCAACCCATCCTTACATAGTGGGCCTAGCACAAAGAATGTGTTTTAGTAGTGTTTAGAGCATCTTTTTCATTAGTCTGAACTCAAAGGTAGCCATCTTACATTGCTGTCTTGTTATCTGCAGCACTTAAAGCAGTGCGTGGCACTTAGTAGATGCTCAATAAATATTTCATAGGGGAAATGAATGTGGAAATGTTTAACTAGATGGAATACGGTGTAGCACTACACACGCATACTTGTGCCCACATGTGTACATAATGTATTTTATATTAAGATACCTTACCTAGGGAAAGGTGTATCTAGCAAATGCTTATTTAGGTGCTAGAGAAAATAGTATAAAAAAGGCACATGGTACCAATGTATTAATATAATTTCTAATTTAAGTATAACATTTTGTGAGAACTATAGAAAGTAAGAATAGGAACTTTTGCCTTGATGCTTTGTTACTAGACTGTGGATCTGTGACTAACTATAATATGTCTGTGGCATGGCAATTTCAAAAGTTTAACAAGCAATTTTAAAGTACTCCCTTCATCTCCTCCCCCCATATTTAATTGTCATAGTACTTTTAATCTATTAACTATATTGACTGGAAAATAACTTGTTTTATTTGTAACCCATCCATCCTTCCTCTCTCTCCCTTTCTTCGTAGCTATCGCAGAAGCTAGAAAGGCAAAACAGAAGATGCCTCAAGATTTCTTCAGAGAAGAATATATGCTGAACAGTGCCATTGGTATGTGTGTTCCGCTGTGAGCTTTGAAAATGGAATCAAGAACTGAGGTGGACATTATGATTTCTTGAAAATATAATCAGTGGGCATTCTTAAACTTTTGCATAGTATGTGCCAGGCATAAATAAAGTTGATTAAACTATTCTGACTGCTTATTCCAAAATAATTCACCTTAATATTAGTAGGTTATACTTAACTGCTATTTGCCATAAAATCAATATAAAAATAGTGATTTCTGATTCTATGGCTGGCTTTCTTGGAGAACAAAAATCTGTGTCCTAGTGTTCTGTATAAAATGAACTATAGAATTTCCTAATTCTTGGGAATGAAATTTCTTTATATTCAAGGTTCCAGATTTCATTGGAAGTAAAGCATTACTTACTTTTATCAAGCATGTGTTTCAAATGTTAAATTGCAGGAAATAACATACCTGTGTACTCTCCAGCCCAGAATTAACAGGCGTCAATATTTTGTTTTTGCTTGGTGCTTTAAAATTTATTTAAAAGAAATATAATACTGCAAGTTTTAAAGTTAGTTCATATTTATCAACTAAAGTTTTACTTTGTGTTTTGAAAACTTACATAAATACTATCTGAATGTATGTAGCATTCCATAAATTGTTTTTAGTATGGAATGTAACTGTTTATAGTATCCAGTATTATGATTGTATCCCACATTACTTATATATTCCACATTAATGGGTATTTTAGGTTCTAATTTTTACTAATATAGATAGTCGTACTCTTGTACATGTGCCCTTATTGCCCATGTGCAAAAATTTCTCTAGATATATGTGGAATTGGATGGATCATAGTGTTTATACATCTTTACTTTGTTTCTAAATTCTTCTGTGAAGTATTTAAGACTTTTTTATTTTTATACATCATTTGTCTCAGCTACTTTTGGACTTCTGATCTTCCATATGAATTTTAGAATTGTTTTGTCTGGTTTCACAAAAAATCCTATTGAGATTTTCATTGGAATGACAACGGATTATGGATTAATTTGGAGGGAGTTGACATGTTTGATATTGAGTCTTCTCATTGGCATATCTCTTCATTTATTCATGTAGACTTAAACCCCACTTCATGGAGTTATAATGTACATACCATAAAATTCACCCATTTCAAGTATACAATTTAATGATTTTTTTTTAGTAAAGTTACCAGATTGTGCAAACATCACCATAAATCAGTTTTAGAACATTTTTTTCTTTTAATTTTTATTTAATTTTTTTAGAGACAGGGTCTTGTTCTGTCACCCAGGCTAGTGTGATCATAGCTCACTGCAGCCTTGAACTCCTGGGCTCAAGTGATCCTCCTGCCTTAACTTCCCAAGTAGCTGAGACTACAGGCATGTACCACCATGCCCACCTAATTTTTCATAATTATTTTTTTTTAGAGATTAGATCTTGCTATGTTGCCCAACCTGGTCTTGACCTCCTATCCTCAAGCAATCCTTCTGCCTTGGCCTTCCAGAGTGCTGAGATTATAGGCATGAACCACTGCATCTGGCCAGTTTTAGAACATTTTGTTCAAGGTGACTTTCTTGTCCTTCCATAATGTCTTATAATTTTCTTCATAAAAATCTTTTTAAAATTTTCTTTAAGATTTATACTTAGGTAGCTTCTGGTTTTTGTTATTACAGTTAATGATTATTTTCCTATTACATTTTCTAATTGACTATTTCTGGCATATAGAAATACTTTTGATTTTAATATCTTTTTATAAGGCCAGTCGTGGCGGCTTACACTTATAATCCTAGCACTCTGGGAGGCCAAGGTGGGAGGATCGCTTGAGGTCAGGAGTTTGAGAACAGCCTGAGCAAGAGTGAGACCCCATTTCTACTAAAAATAGAAAAAATTAGCCAGGCATGGTGGTGCATGCCTGTAGTTCCAGCTACTTGGGAGGCTGAGGCAGGAGGATGGCTTGAGCCCAGGAGTTTGAGGGTGCTGTGAGCTAGGCTAACGCCATGGCACTCTAGCCCAGATGGCAGAGTGAGACTTTGTCTCACAAAAAAAAAAAAAAAAAACACACAACAAAAAAAACCTTTTTATATCCAGTAACCCACTGAAATTTTTTGTTAATTCTATTGGTATTTCTATAGATTTTCTTGGCTCTTCTATTAAATAGGCAATTCTATCATCTGCATATAGTTTTTTTCTAATCTCCTTCCAATCTTTATGACTTGTGATATTTTGGCTAGAACTTCTGTTACAATGTTGAATGATTATAGTGTAGTCTTGTTACTGATGTCAGTAGGAAAGCTTTTAAAATTGCATACTTGGGTGGGTATAAATTGCTGCAGAAATGTTTTACCAAGTTAAAGACCTTACTTCCAGATTTGTTAGGGGTGTTCTCATTTGTTCAGTTTTGGTAGTGGTGGTGGTTATTAGTGCTTGAGCATCCACTTTCTCAGATATTTTCTGTCTTTGCTCGGGCAGGGGCAAGCCTACTTATTAAGTTCATGAATCAGCAGATGGAGTTTTTCTAGTCCTGTTTTATAAATGGAATAGTTCCTTCTAACTTGAGGCTTTATGCAGGCAGCTGAGTAAGTAGGATTATGTGGCCCAGAGTTTATCCTCTACTTGCATCTCTCCCTCCCTCCCTTCCTACCCCTGCCACCCCTTAGTAATATTTAGCCGTAGCTTCCACTTGGCCATTGACTTTGAGTTTCTTATTTGTTTCTGGTACCTAGAGATTTCCCTTGGTTGGTTTTGAACTTAGATATACATTTAGAATTTATTTTTTCTAGAATTTTTGTGTCTTTGAAGTAGGAGTAGGGAAGGGGGGGAACTGTTTCCCATTTTAGCTCAGTGAGCCAGATTGAATAGACATCTATCACTTCTTTAAATCCTAAAATTTCTCATACCAAATTTACTTAGAATGTTTTATTCATTCAGATATTCTACATAACAGCACTGTTCAATGGGACTTTCTGCAGTGATGAAAATATTCTCTCTCTGTGCTGTCCAGTATGAGAGCCACTAGCCGCATGTGGCTATTAAGCACTCGAAATGTGTCTAGTGTGTTCAAGAAACTGAATTTGAAATTTTATTTAATTATAATTAATTTTAATCTAAATGGTTACATATGGCTAGTGGCTACTATATTAACACAGTTCTATACTAAATAAAAAGAGATGGGAACTCTTCTAAGCACTTTCAAAAGAGAATTCAGTAAAATGTTAACTTAGAGAAAGTCTCCAAAGTATAATTTCTATATGTTGTAATGACATAGTCAATAAGGAATTTGATAGATTCTGGATTTATGTCCTATGTCAATTAGCATCTAATATTTTATATCTGAAATACGTGTATCTATACCTGAAATGGGGTGTATGTATTTATATATCTTTATCCCAATGAATAAATTCCTTTCCATAGTTTCTGGGAAACTACAGATCAAAATTGAGGACAATGGAAGTCCTTGTGAATGTGAAATTTGAGAGTTGCTTGGTGGCTCGTTGGCTAATTGGAAATACTTACAGAATTGCTAGATGGATATCATATTAACATATGGTATACACATATCCGATGTTAACATGTGTATAATTCATATATATATGTATATCTCGTAATGCCCAGTTGAATTACCAGTTACTTTTCTTTCTTTCTTTCTTGATAAAGTCTCACTCTGTTGCTTGGTCTAGAGTGCTGTGGCGTTTGCCTAGCTCACAGCAACCTCAAACTCCTGGTCTCAAGCAATCCTACTGCCTCAGCCTCCTGAGTTTCTGGGACTACAGGAATGCACCACCATGCCTGGCTAATTTTTAAAATATATATATTTATAGTTATCCAGCTAATTTCTACATATATATGTTTTTTTTTTTAGTAGAGTCGGGGTCTCGCTCTTGCTCAGGCTGGTCTCAAACTCCTGACCTTGAGCAATGCTCCCGCCTTGGCCTCCCAGAGTGCTAGGATTACAGGTGTGAGCCAGCACTCACGGCCAGCTAATTAATTTAATTGATAAAGCTGAGACAAGAATCAAGAATCTTGGTCTTCTGACTTCCAGTCCATACTTTTTCCTGTGTGCTGTACTTTGTTACCAATGGTAGTAAACTGGGGGAACTAAACCTGTTTGTTCAGATTCTTCTTTGTTTCTCTGTATATGTATCCAGACATTTTGTCAGATGTACTTTAAAGAACATATTTGTTTTCTGTACAACTGTGTACCGTGAACATTGGTAGCTTATAAGGTAGATTTTAATTATGTTTCTTTTTTTTTGAGACAGAGTCTCGCTTTGTTATCCAGGCTAGAGTGAGTACGGTAGCGTCAGCCTAGCTGACAGCAACCTCAAACTCCTGGGCTCAAGCAGTCCTGCTGCCTCAGCCTCCCGAGTAGCTGGGACTACAGGCATGTGCCACCATGCCCAGCTAATTTTTTCTATATATATATTAGCTGGCCAATTAATTTCTTTCTATTTATAGTAGAGCCGGGGTCTCCCTCTTGCTCAGGCTGGTTTCAAACTCCTGACCTGGAGCAATCCGCCCTCCTCGGCCTCCCGGAGTGCTAGGATTACAGGAGTGAGCCACCACACCCAGCCTATGTTTCTTAATAGCTGAATTATGTAAGGCTTTCATTTGTTTCAAATTGAAGGTCGAATTGTTAAATAATAGATAATCAGGATTGTTTTTGGATTGACATTTAAAAAATTATCTATTTTATAAGCTATAATTTAGTTCTCTTTGATATTTCTTGCAAAAGTTTTCTAGGGAAAATATAGAGTTTGTATAACACATGATTTTTAGAATAAGTGAATATATTTTAAACATTGCAACTAAAATTACTGCTCTGTTTCTTTTAGATTCTTGCCAGAAACCTTATGTGGCCCTTATTCATGGAATTACAATGGGTGGGGTAAGTTAGACTTTTATTCTGATCATCAATATTTATATGAGTTGTGTTAAAATTAATTATTTACCAGATTGAGGTGGTGAATGTAATACAATAGAATTCATTGAAACAAAATTGTGTGTATTTGGGATCCTGGCATATTTGGGATATAATATTTGCTTATAGCACTTTTAGACTATCTCAACCCAAAAGAGTATTTTGTGTTCTTAATTATGCTATATGCTATTTTAACTTTTTGAATTAGCAAGGTTTTTTTAAGCAATGGAAACTGATTGCATTTTTTTAATGTATGTAGAACATTTTTTGTACTTGGAAATAAGTATTGTTGGAAGTAGATTGTTTCCAACAGCTTTAGACAAGAAACTGGATTTTTTTTTCTTACTCAGTATTGGAGATTTGGTTGTCTGTTGCACAAAATTTCACCTTAGTGGAAGTGTTTGGATTCTTTATGAAATTCTCTGTAACTGCATTTCTGTCAGTTGACAAATATTTATTTTGCCTCTGTCCTGTTACAAAGAAGCCTAAAATGTAACTGGCCTTGAACAACTTGATACGAAGTTGAAGAAAATGAAATAGTTACAGAACAATTGATAAATTGTTTGGCACTGACTGTATCAAAGACAAGGCTTTAAAGAAGTGATGAGTCAGAATGGGTCATCTTAGCAGGAAAAGGGCTGCATGGAAAAGATGGTGAATTGCAGTGAGCCTAGAAGGATAGTGGAGGGGAGAAAAAGTAATATCTTTTCCTCACCTATTGTAAGGGTCATGGCAAGTGCCAATATAGCAAAAGACAGATCAACAAGAAAAGCATAACAGATTTGTTTAAAGCTTTATATGACATGGGAACCTTCAGAAATGAAGACCCAAAGACCTAGAGAAAACTGTGTATTTTTATGCTTAGGTGTGATGAACAATGGATAGTGATGTAGAAGTATGATTGGACAAAAAGGGTATGATCCAATGGTAATAAACTGGGGGAATTTAAGTAAGCCTGTTCAGATTCTTCTTTGTCTCTCTGTGTATCATTCCTTTCCTCTGTGTATAGTGCTGGGTAGACACTTGTCAAATGAGGGTTTAATGATGTATATTTTTAGGAGAGGTTGGCCAGAGAATTTCTTTATGGCAAGCGCTCCCACAGAAAGGTGGGCAAAAGTCAGAGAATGACCTCTAAGGGGCCATATTTTGGGTAGCATGTTCTGAGCCCTGACAATAGGTATGGCCTAGGTAGGTAGGAAGTAGGAGGCTAAAGGGTGGAATTTCAATAATTCTACCTGTTCAGTGTTTTAGAAACTTAGTTATTTGGAATATAAGAAGTCCTCCTCTTATTCTAGTAGAACTACCATAAATGAGGCCTGTTTGGCATGGGCTATTGCTTAGATCTTGCACATCATTTTGGAAAAGGATTTCACTAGCAAAGGCAATCTATACCTCTCTGCTTGTTGGCAGATATTGAGCGTGGGTTGGTTGTGCTTTATCAAGGAAGTGTTAACATGGGAAAATAAAAGTTCTGTGAAAAAACTACAGAATAAAGGGAAAGGAAATAATCTGAAGCACTGAAGGAAGAGCTGCCCTGTGAGTGTGAAAGGAACCAGGAAAAAACGAAAACAAAAAAAGTGGGCATACCCAGTAGCATGTAAAAAATAAATGTAGCCTCAGTAAAACAGGAAAGAAACTCCATAAGGAGCCAGCAGACTCAGATGAAAGGGCTACAGGCTTAAAAGGGGAACAGATAACATGGGGAAGGATGACTAGGTGCTAAAATACAATAGCAGAACTGACATTCCACTCTGAAGGCAATGGATTAGAAAGAGTTGAATTTGATATTACAGATAGTGCAATTGTATCTGTGGAGGACAAACCTGAGAAGCTCTCACAAGACATTAAAAATAAAATGATGAGAATGAATGTTTTAAGGTAATGACTATGAAAGAAAGATATTGGGAACCTAACAAAGGAATGATACATACTCCATTGAAAATAAATCCAACAGTTGGAACAGAAATGATGGTTACATACAATTGAAGAAAACTTCAAAACCACAAACTTCCAGCCTGAGGTATATGTAATTAAAGGAAACACAAAATTTCTGATAATATCACTAAAAAGAGACCTACACCTAGGTAAAAGCTTAGGTAAATTTTTTTTTTTTTTTAACTACAAGCTTTAAGAAAAAAGAAAAAAGAAAAAAAAAAAAAAAACAACTGCAAGTGTTCAGGCCAAGGGTGAAGGGATGATTAGGGGGTATAGGTTTTATACAAAGGAACATAAATCTGGCTTCATACTTCTCTGTTATACAAAGTGCCAAAAGTAAATGGGTTGAAAAGTTGTGAAATAGTTAAGACCCTGGAGTTTTTACCCAATTAAGTTGTCATTTAGTATCAATATAAAAGAAAAATATTCTCAGGAATGAATGGGTTTAGAAAATATATTGCTGACATATCATGGTTGAAAATATTTCAATAAATATTTGGTCTAGTTGACCAAGTGATCACACAAAATTATAACTCAAGACTAGTTTTGACATGAAAGGATTGGTGAACTGCCCATTGGTATTGTCGGTAGGTAGGCAGAACTTCCATCTTTTTATGGAAGCCTGAGAATCATTTGCTTTAACATACTTTGTCTGAATGCATTGGCCATATTTTTTAGCGCCCCCCCCCCGCCCCCCGCATGTACAGGTTGCTTTAGTATTTCTATACGTTCCTACATATGTAACAGCCAAGGCTCTTCTGTTTATTTCTAAAGAAAAAAACCTCAGTGAAACAGATCAAGATGATGATGTCTTGAATAGAAGTAAAGATGCTGCTGTTGCTCCTTACTGGTCTCTGTTTTCTGTATTTATAATTTAAAGCACGTAAATGACTTTCAAATGAAGATATACTTTATATTAGCCTTTCTTAACCAGAATTCCACCAGAGAATTAAGTGTTAGTGCCCTAAGGCAGTGGTTTTCAAGATACTATCCCTGCAATAGCAGCATTAGAAGCACTTGGGAACTTGTTAAAAATACACATTCTTGGGTCCTACACCAGAGTCAAACTCTAGGGGTAAGGCCCAACAGTCTGTTTGAACAAGCCTTCCAAGTAATTCTGAATCATGTTAAGTTTGAGAACTACTGCCCTAATGAATTCTCTCCTGTTTCTGTCCTGTTTTTCTAGAATGGTACCAGTTATGTATTATCCTTGGAGAATTGAGAAAATAGTCATATCATTTGCAATGATCTATGATTCAGATGAAAAACCCCTGAGAAATTTTGTTTTATAAGCTCCCCTAAAAAAAAAGACTTATGTTTTCTCCCATCAGGACTGCTACCTGTATGTATCCTTAAAGACAGAAGTTCCCTCCTTTCTTGACAGTCTAAATCAGGGGTCTTCAAACTTTTTAAACAGGGGGCCACTTCACTGTCCCTCAGACCATTGGAGGGCTGTACTGTAGTTAAAAAAAAAAAAAAACTATGAACAAATTCCTATGCACAGTACACATATCTTATTTTGAAGTAAACAGGCAAAAACACTCGCATGTGGCCCACTGGCCATAGTTTGAGGACACGTGGTCTAAATGCTAGAGATTGAGTATCCCTTATCCAAAATGCTTGTGACCAGAAGTGTTTAAGATTTCAGATTTTTAAAAATTTTAGAATATTTGAATTACTTAGCAGTTGAGCATCCTAGATCGGCAAATCCAGAATGCTCCAATGAGCATTTCCTTTGAGCATCATGTTGGTGCTTGTAAGGGCAAGGACTATCATGCTTTTTTTTTTTAAATAGCTTTTTGTTTATAATGGTAATATCTGGAAATGTGGAAGTGAATGCTTATTCCTAGTTATTGGTTAACATATTCATATTTTTGAATGATTTAGTTGTCCTTTTTAAGTATTTATAATTAGATCTTTAAAAGCCATCAAGGTACGTCAGCTTTTTCTCCTATTGGAACTGTCTGAAAACACACCTAGCTTTGTCTCTTAATATAAAAAACATCTTAGATTGCCCAACATTTGCCTTTAGGGATGGCAAAATTTTAATAAATATATTCATTTTTATGGAGGCAGAGTATGAGTTTGACTACATTCATAGATTTGTTCCATTTTTATTCAACCGTTATCTATGCTTGTCCATGTTAGAATTCTTTATAGTAGATTATAATACTATGAAAGGATTGTTTAATAATAATCCAGTTAAAAAACAATGACTGTCAGACTAATGATCTGCTCTTGTATGATTATTTTTAATTGAGTTTTTCGTAATTGAGTATTAAAAATGTAGAGATTATTTGAGCCTTAGGATGATATTATCTTCCTCTAAGGAAGATATACCTTTGTTTCTGGTAGGCGTTTAGGCTAAGGACATTAAAAATAACAGATCATCTCAGTCTAGTCAGTAATAGAGAGGATTTGAAGCTGGGTTTTGAATCCACTCTGAATCCAGGCCACCCTGACTCCTAAGGTGTAGCCCTTAGGGGCCCAACTTGGCAAGCCCTAAATTCCAACTTTTGCTCCTTTGGCAGATGGGGCTTAGCTCAATCTGTTGAAAACTCTATTCCACTTTTCATCCTCTTAAGATCAGTAGGGTCAGATTCTGAAAATTATTTTATTGACTATAATCAACTGTAGAAATACATTTTATAAATACTTATATTCTAAAACTCAGTTTATAACTGAATATGAGGCTAAATGCAATTACTTAATGAGTTCCATAGTATAAGATATGACACTAGTGATAAAGCTGAGAAACTGTAGGAACAAACCTCTATGTATCTGAAATAACTCTACTGGTGTGATACTTTCATACGTTTAAAAATGACTCATAAAAGTGGAAAGCTCTAAGAGCAGAAATAAATAAAACCACAATCATAGAAGATTTGAACACGTTTCTTTCAATAATAGGTAAAACAGAAACATATTCAGTATGTATACATATATACATATTTTACATGTACATGTGTGATTTGAATGAACATTATTAAATAATGAACATGTACTCAGTAACTGCAGAATTCATGTTCATTTCATGTGTGTACCAAAGTTGGGCATAGAATTAGTCTCTGTAGTTCAAAGGATTAATCTTATGGAATATGTTCTCTGGTCTCAATGAAATTAAGTTAGCAATCAATAATAGATAACTGGAAAATCCTGACTGTTTGGAACATAAGCACTACACTTTATATGACATCATAATGGATTGATCAAAGTATAAATAAATGAAATTCAAAATAAACAATAAAGATTATCAAAGCCAAAAATTTTTATAGACTAATAAAACTGATAAATCCTTAGTGAGATGGATAAAGATAAAAGCAAAACACATTACAAATTCTGAAATGAAAAAGAGTACATCCTTCTGGAAACCTATAGCCATTAAAAAGATGATAAGATGATATTATATATAACTTTATGCTCATATATTTCAAAATATTGATGAAATGGACAAATTCCTATAATGTATCTAAACTGACACAAAAAATCTTTGTAACTGTTAATGAAAGTAAATCTGTAAAAACCTTTTCACAAAGAAAATTTCAGTCCTAGGTTGATACACTTTGTAATTCTTTCAAACATTTAAAGAAGAAATAATATAAATCTTACCCAAACTTTTTCAGACAATAGAATATGAAGGAACATTGCTACTATATTTGATGTGGCTAGCATAATCTTGATATTAAAACCTACAAAGGATGTTAAAAGGAAAGAAAACTATAGCCAATCTCCCTTATGAACATAGATGAAGAATCTTTAAAATATTAGCAAACCAAATCTAGTGATAAACTTTAAGGGGTTTATTAAATAGTCTCCTGATTACTTCTTGCTGGATAACAAACCAAGAGGCTCATTTCAGTAAATTGTGTTTTGTCATTTGTGTATCTATGTAGAATAAAATGAATATTATCTCAAACCTCACACTATAAACACTAGAGGGATTAAAGATCAAAATATGAAAGATAATACAGTATAAATATTAATATTTTAGAAGATAATATGGGAAAATATCTTGGGGGTAGGGAGAGATTAAAGAATACACTAAATTCATACTAAATAAAGCCAACAGATTGGAATGTATTAAAAATAAGAACTTCTGTTTATTCCAGAACATCCTTAAGAGAGTGAAAATGAAAGCCACAGACTGAAAAGATATTTGAAATCTATATATCTGACAAATTATATAGAGAATATATAAAGAATTTCTACTAATCAATACAAAAATCCACTAGAAAAATGAGCAAAAGATTAGAACAGACATTTCACAAAGAGGATATCCAGATAGCCAGTAAACACAGAAAAGTACTCAACTACATATATTATCAAGGAAATGAAAACTAAAACCACAATGAAATACTAACATATCCTCCTTAAAATGGCTAAAATGTGAAAGACAACTTCAAGTATTGGTGAGGTTGTGGAGCAGCAGAGTCATATACTGCTGGTGGAGCTGAAATTGGTACTACCACTTAGGAGAATTGTTTTGATAATTTTTAAACTTGAATGAATTAATACTCTTTTAACAGTTTTACTCCCTGATATATACCCAACCAAAATGTGTACACACATGCACCAAAAGATATGTATAAGAATGGTTATTATTATTTGCGATAGCTATAATGGGAAACAATACAGATAGCTATTTATAGTAGAACGGATTAACAAATTGTTGCTTATTCATACAAAGAGATGCTATGCAATGAAAAAGAAATTATGGCTACACACAAGAACATGAATCAACCTCACAAACATAATGTTGACTGAAAGAAGCCAGATGATAATATATATATTCTATGATTCTATTTATATCTAGATAAAAACCAGAAAAAACACTAATCTTTTGTTAGAGGTCAGGATAGTATTTACTTGAAAGATGGAGGGTGTAGTGACTGACAGGGTGCATAAAGGAATTTCTGATAATTTTTATCTGGGTTTACATGAGTGTGTTCATTTTAAGATAATTCACTGAAACTGCATGCTTTTAATACTTACTACTTGTTACTGTTTATGTGCTTTTAAGTGTATATTAGATGTCACTTAAGAAAGTGGGAAAACAAAAGCCAGCGTGGCTTACCAGAATGAAAGTGACGGAAGCGGGCAATGGTAGACCACATGATCAAGAAAGTAGAAAGGGACCAGATCACACAGGACCTTATCAGCCATGATGATAATAATAGTTTAATATGATGGGAAGTCACTGGAGAATTTGGGGGCAGGAAAATGACATAACGTGTTGTAAGTTTTAATAAGCTTACTTTGACTTCTGTGTAGAGGATAGACAGTGGCGAGAATAGAGCAAGAGAAACTAGCTGAGGTAAGAGATGATGGTGGCTTCAAGTAGAGTTGTATTGGGGGAGAGGGTGAGAAGTGGCCCAATTCAGGATGTATTTTGAAGTTAGAGTTGTTACGATGGTTCATAGATTAGATTGTGGGCTAGGAAGGAAGATAATGTGGAGGTGTTTGGCCTGAACAGCTAGGGGAATGGCCATTTACTGAGATAGGGAAGGAGCACATTATGTATAAAGGTTGAGTTATTTAAGACATTCAAATGGAGATGTTAAATAGGCAGCTAGAGTAACAACTGAGTAGAGAAATTAGGAAAGGAGAAATAATTTAAGTCATTAATGTTATAGATGGTGCTTAAAATCCTGGGGCTGGAAGAGATCACCCAGGGAATGAATGTAGACAGGACAGAGTATAGGTGAAGTAGAGTAGAAGGATGGCATCTGATCATTGTGACAGATCAACATTTTGATGTCAGGAACAAGTGAAAGAGCAAATAATGAAATAGAAAACCAGGAAAATATACCTCGAAGCCAAGTAAAGCATTTCATAAAGTAGCAGTGAGGATTTGACTGCTGGGTATAGTAGAATATGGGGGAGGATATTTGAGAGAGTAGGAATTGGAATAAAGTGTTAACATTTGGAAAATGAATCTGTATAAAAATTAGTTAATATAATAAAACTTGAAGACTTTGAAGCCTTTTTAGTCTAGCAAATGAGTACTAAGAATAATGGTTAAATAAAATATAACATCAAATTTCAGAAGTTAAGGAGGACTTATTGGAAGCAACCTATAATGGATCCTTTTATGTAAGGTAGAAGAATTAGTTATGAATCTGCCATTAGGGTTCTACATCCCATTCAGCATGAATCAGCATTCATATTCCTAGTATCTCCAAGTCAGGTGGCTTGAATATTCTCAGCCTTCACATCTTTATCGAAAGGCTTTAAAATTGGCCCTTAATGCTACTTGTATCATTGGACAGTTATTCTGAAAGCTTTTCATTAATAACTTTTTACTAAAATCTTAAAGTCTTTTATTTCATTCACTATTATCAGCCAAGTCTGAAATATATCGTGTAATACAAGGTAAAGAACTAAATCAATGAGTACAGGATCTAAAGTTCTACATGAAAAAATATGGGGCTTATACATTTCTTTCTCTAGAGTTCAGGATGTGGAGGGGGCCCTCTATAGAGAAGCTGGTCTGATACACTGTTCTTTTGTAAAGGATTCTAGAAGAGGATTCTAGAAGATGCAATGGGAATGGCTAGTCAGGGAGAGCAGTGTTAGGAAGTTGTGTTGGGAGGAAGAGCAGTATTGCAACTAGTGTATACTGCAAGCCCAAGGACTAAAGGGGCTTACATTGTGTGATGCTGAAGCATAATAGAAGGTAGGTCTGGTTCTAATTGAAAACCTAGTGAAGAGGCTTTTTTTTTTAATTGAAAAGGATGGAGACTCACTCAACAGATCCACAAAAGAGAATGGGGCAGTTATTAGACAAGTTCAGGGATCAAATGTGAATAGAAGGACAAAACAGCAGAGTTTATCTCTCTGAAAATTGGACTGCAGATGTGAATTTAAGGCAAATTAAATTCACCTATTTTTCTTTATATAGAAATAGAAAAACATCTTTTTATATGTTTGTTTTCTGTCTTGTACAGGCTACAGCTTTCTCAGTTTTTTCGTCCTTTCCCCGTATAATTTCAGCTTTTACTTGGCTGTCATGTCTTCTGTTGCTAAAATTTCAGATGACCTTTAAGCTTCATTGCCTGCCATCCACTGACAGTTGCCCACTGTGTTTTAGTTTAAATAACTAAGAGTGAGAACCTTATCTAACTCACACCCTCCCCCACCCCCATTATTCCCCAGCCCACAGTATTCTGGTTAGTCTCAATTGGCTGCCCTTGGGTCCTGTTCCCATTTCTGGTTCAGCTACTGCTGGGCAGAGTGGATTCCTTTAGAGGAAAAAAGTAGTGATTGAACAGGCATTGGTTTTTTCTGGTATGTCTTTCTTACTTTAAAATGTTATGATTAATTCAAATTGTAAAAGCTTGAAATCTTGGAGGAATGACCCAAAGCCCCTGTGCCTCGTAGAATGAGCATGGGAAGAGTGGTAGGAGATAGAGAGGTAGGCTGGGCCAGATTATGTAGAGTTTTGCAGGCCATGGAATAGAGCTTGAGTGTTTTTTTTTTGAGACAGAGTCTCACTTTATTGCCCAGGCTAGAGTGAGTGCCGTGGCGTCAGCCTAGCTCACAGCAACCTCAAACTCCTGGGCTCAAGCAATCCTGCTGCCTCAGCCTCCCAAGTAGCTGGGACTACAGGCATGTGCCACCATGCCCGGCTAATTTTTTCTATATATATTAGTTGTCCAATTAATTTCTTTCTATTTATAGTAGAGATGGGGTCTCGCTCTTGCTCAGGCTGGTCTCGAACTCCTGAGCTCAAACGATCCGCCCACCTCGGCCTCCCAGAGAGCTAGGATTACAGGCTTGAGCCACCGCGCCCGGCCAGAGCTTGAGTTTTATATATAGACAGTTACATATTATTACATATATCATATAGATGTACACATTTGTTCAAATATTAGCAATACATTGGGGGACAAAAATCTGAAGAGTTACTTACCAAACTGATAATAACTGTGTTTCTCTGGGGAGCGAATGACAAGACTAGGATCAGGGTTATTATCAGACTTTACCTTTATATGTAAATGTTTAATAAAGGGGAATATAGTCATGTGCTGTTGGTGGAATTCGAAGTTAATTAAAAGAGGTGGGGATATAACTAGAGGAGTTATGATGGAGGCAGGCTCAGCCGGTGGGGCCTGGAGATCGCCTGCTGGGCAGCTCTAGACTGATCCATCTCTTCTGAGTCCTAGGGCTCAATAGAACATAGTCTGAAACTGCTAATCTAGTCCAACCCTTTCTTTTAAAGTTCTTAGCAACACATTCCTTAACTTTCAGTTGCAGTGTGATAAGCTAAGAGAACAGAATATAAGGTAAGGGCACTTAAAATAATATATGGAATGATTAATATAACTAGTGTTTTATTTTTATAAGAATTTGTAAGATTTTATGTAGTCTTGAAGTATATATAATTTCATATTGTCTGACAATGTCCTAATAGAATACCTATAACATAATCATATTTGCTTATACAGAGTATAATTTATTAATGTTGACATCAAAGGATATAGGTAGTGACTGAAGAATTTTATTCATTTTCATGTTTATGGACATGATCTTTTAAATGTTAAGCTTAGCATGCAGTACATAAAGTTTATAAGAAATTATATGTTTTTCCTAGTATTTTCTTTTTTATTAATTTCATCATATTATGGGGGTACAAACTCGAGTATTTTCTTAATGAAATGCTTAAAAGTTTTAAGAACTTATAAATGGCTGAAGTGAGTGTGAAAACACTTGAAGGAGTTGAGGAAATTGTAGTGAAAAATTAAAAGAAGCAGAAATGAGGCCCTTTCTTTTTAGCTATCATTTATAGAACTTTTAAGTGCTTAACATTGTTCCAGATACTTTAAGTCATTTAACTTTCTGATGTCAAAGAGAAACTGGTGAAAAGGGATTAAGAATGAGAACTAAAACAATCAAATAGAAGTTCTGAATAATGTGAAAAGAAAATAACAGGAAATGTATGTTACAATGTGAGCAGCTGAGCAACTGGGTACTTTGTCATTAGGTGTGTACCTCTCATTTCAACTTATTAAAAAACATCTGGTATTCAGAGATGATTGGTATATTTGCTTTCAGTGACATTTAACAAGTCAGAGATGGAGATTTTCAGCCAAATCTTTTCATTTTCTAAAACTTGAGTGTCTAATAACCAATTTTTGGGAGTTGTATAATTGGCCCCATTAAATGTTATATCTGAGAAAAATGATGTTACTAATTTTATTTTGTAAAATATGTGAATAAATAGTGTTAATATTCTATTCAAAGCAACTGAAATTTGCTAGAATAGCTTGGTTGTATTTCTTTTCTTTTTTCAAAGAGATGGGGTCTCACTATGGTGCCCAGGCTGGACTCAAACTCTTGGGCTTCCACTTCAGCTGAGCCTCCCAGGTAGCTGAGACTACAGGCACCTGCCACTACTCCTGACTTGGTGTTGCTCTTTTGATTACACTAACAAGCAACTCTCAGTGGTTTAGGGAAGAGTTATTTTAAAATGCTGTATCTGTTTTGCAATGAGAGGGAATTAGGGAAGAGGACCTGAAGCATAACACAGAATACTAACTGGAAATATCTTGGCTAAAACAAATGTACTTTGGATATCAGAGATTTCCATATATTTTTGTCCAGTAAATGTGTCTCAAATGGTATGGTTTAGAGATACCCTTCAACCTAGCTTCTGAAACAAATTCCTGTGGAATCTAAATACATTTTACTTGCTTTGCAGTGTTTGTGAGTGTGTGAATTTGTTTTCTTTAAACATTATTTTAAACCAATTTTTTTTGCCTTCTTTCTCCAGGGAGTTGGTCTCTCAGTTCATGGGCAATTCCGAGTGGCTACAGAAAAGTCTCTTTTTGCAATGCCAGAAACAGCAATAGGTAAAAAAAAAAAAAAAAAAAAGCCAAAAAAACAAACAATGTTTTAATGGTTACTTTTAGAATCATCTTTTGATGGATTTTAGATTATGCTGGTGAAGGAATTGATGGAATCTTGCGTGAGATACAATAAAAGAACTTTAAAAAAGAAATTAAACAGGAAGATAACTAAAAGTTTATATTAGCTCAATAATTGTATCTGAAAACACAAACCAAGAATATTAACTGGGGATACACACTGTAGTAATTTTAGATAAAAGATTATTTAGGTAATATATTCTTGCATTTAGATCTGTGATCATTTTGAGTTAATTTTTGTATATGGTGAGAGATACAGATCAAAGATATAGACCAAAGTTTATTATTTTGTATTAAATACAAATTGTATTTACAAATACAATTTGTAAATTGTATTTACAAATACAATTATTTGTAAAATAATACAAAGTTTATTATTTTGTATATGGAAATTACAATTATTCCAGCACCATTTGTTGAAAAGACTATTGTTTCACCACTGAATTGCCTTTGCTCCTTTGTCAGTTGTCTATTTTATGTTGATCTCAGTGCCAATATCTTTGTCTTGATTATAGTTGCTTTATAGTTAGTCTTGAAATCAGGTAGTAGTAATCTTCCAGCTTTTTTCTTTTTTCCTCTCAGGTTCTTTTGGCTATATACTTTGTATTTCTATATGAATTTTAGGGTGAGTCTGTCAATGTCAACAAAAAAGCCTCCTGTGTATTTGATTTGGATTGTCTAGAATCTGTAGATCGATTTAGAGAAAATCAACATCCAAACAATATTGAGTCTTCAGATCTGTGAGCAAGGTATATTATAAATTATATTTTTAAAAAACTTTCAGCTCTGATTGTTAGTTACCAGTATAGAAATACAATTGATTTTTGTATTGACCTCATACGCTGCAAATTTACCAAGCTCACTTATTAGTGTTAGTTGCTATTTTGTAAATTGCACTAGCATTCCTAAGTAGACAATTATGTCATTTACAAATAATGTCAGTTTTACTTTTTCCTTTCTCATCTGGGTAGGCTTTATTTCTTTTTCTTGCTTATTGCACTGGGTAGAACTCCCAATGTTGAATAGAAGTGATGAGAGTGGACATTCTTCCCTTGTTCCTGATCTTAGGAGAATGCATTCAGTCATTCACCAATTAAGTTTGAAATTAAGGTGTAGATTTTCATAGATGTTCTTTATCAGAGTAAGGAAGTTTCCTTCCAGTCCTGTCGTGGCCTGATTACAGGACGGGGGATGACACACAGAACATATACATAAGACACAGACAGACAGAATTGGCTGCAGTCCTGGAAGAAAAAAGGACACAGAGACAAGAGACGATTTCAGACTGCAGCAGCAAAACTGTGCCAGTCATTTATTTTATACAGTTTAATTGGGCAAGCGTCCCGCAGCTATTTTCTCATGCCAGCTACTTTCCCAGCTACTTTTTGGTACGTGACTTCCCACGGCCAACAACACCTGCTTTTCCAGTCAAAGCAAAAAGCATGGCCTTCTACAAGAGATCTCTTTGATGTTTGACACTGTTTTCAGATAACAAACAATCTCTGCTCAAGTGAGAGACCGAGTGGGAGACCATAAGTCCTTGACCATCTTGCAGCACCTAGCACCGCTTGCTGGTTACCAGGCAACCTTGGCTCACATGCAAGGCCATAGGTTCTTGGCCGTTTGCCTGGAGAAAGTTTCTTCAGCCGGTCAACAAGCCACGTCCTGCTAATTGTGGGAAAAAGCAATGGGCTCCCATTCTGCTGACTTGGGGTCTCAGGCAATCTGACCCTGGGATGGCTCGCTTCAGCTTACTTCACAGTCCCAGATTGCTGAGGTTTTTTTTATTAGGAATGAATTTTGGATTTTTGAAATGTTATTTTTTGCATTTATTGAAATGATAATTTTTTTCTTAGTCTGTTAATGGTGAATTACTCTGATTGGTGTTACATTAAACCAACCATGCATTGCTAGGATAAATCTCACTTTGATATGATGTGTTGTCCTTTCTATATGTTATTGGGTTTGCTTTACTAAAATTTTATTTGGAAATTTGTTTTTGCAACATCTTGCTCTGTTGCCTGGGCTAGAGTGCAATGGTGTCATCATAGCTCAACCTCAAACTCCTGAGCTCAAGTGATTCTCCCACCTGAGCCTCCAGAGTAGCTGGAATTACAGCCATATGCCACCATGCCTGGCTAATTTATCTATTTTTTGTGGAGACCGGGTCTTGCTCTTTCTCAGGCTTGGTCTTCAACTCCTGAGCTTAAGTGATCCTCCTGCCTCAGCCTCTCAGAGTGCTAGGATTACAGGCATGAGCCATCTTGCCTTGCGTATTCTGATTTTTAATTTCAGTAATTTAAAGATGTTACTATACTGTCTTCTCATTTACATTGTTTCCTATGAAAAATCTGCTCTTTGTTCTTTTGTTAGTGTCTTTTTATTTTCTCTGGCTGCTATTAAGATTTTCTCTTGTTTTGGCCTATTTGATTATGATGTGCCTTGATGCATTTCATGTTTCTAATGCTTGTGTTTATTGAGCTATTTAGCTTATAGGTTCTATCAAATTTGGAAATTTTTTGCCATTATTTTTTAAAATATTTTTCTTCCAACCCTTTTCAGGAACTTCATTTACATATATACTAATATGACTCACTCATGCTTTTGTCATTTTTAAAAATTTTCTTTTCTCTTTTTCATTTCAGTTTCTATTCCTGTGTTTTCAGTTCATTATTCTATTCTTCTGCAAAGTCTCATCTGCCCTTAATCTCCTCCAAGTATTTTTCAGTTTATACATTCATCTTGTTTTTCATTTCTAGAAGCATGATTGGGGTCTTTTTTAAAAAATATTTTCTATGTCTCTATTTAACTTCTTTTGTTTTTGTTTTTTGTTTTTGTTTTTTTTTTTTGAGACAGAGTCTCGCTTTGTTGCCCAGGCTAGAGTGAGTGCCATGGCGTCAGCCTAGCTCACAGCAACCTCAAGCTCATGGGCTCAAGCAATCCTTCTGCCTCAGCCTCCCGAGTAGCTGGGACTACAGGCATGCGCCACCATGCCCGGCTGATTTTTTCTATATATATTAGTTGGCCAATTAATTTCTTTCTATTTATAGTAGAGACAGGGTCTCACTCTTGCTCAGGCTGGTTTCGAACTCCTGACCTTGAGCAATCTGCCTGCCTCGGCCTCCCAGAGTGCTAGGATTACAGGCGTGAGCCACTGCGCCCAGCCTTCTATTTAACTTCTTGAACATAGGAGGTATGTTTACGGTAACTATTAATATTCTTGTTTGCTAATTCTTACATTTATATCAGTTCTGAATCAATTTTAATTTTTTTATTAACTCCTTATGGGTAGTATTTTCTTCCTTTTTAGATGGCTGATAATTTTTTGTTGTATTTTAGATATTGTAAACTTTACCTAGTTGGATGCTGGATATTTTTATATTTTTAAAATATTTTTGAGCTTTCTTCTGGGATGAATTTAAGTTCTTTGGAAATGTTTTGATCTTACCAGGTGTTTTAAGATTTTTTTTTCATGTAGGAGTAGAACAGCACTCTGGCTAGGGCTAAATATTTCCCACTATTGAGACAAGATCCTTCTTTGTATCCTACCCAGGACCCTATGAATCATGAGTTTTCCTAGTCTGGCTGGTGGGAACATGCACTGCTCTCAGCCCTGTATGGGTTCCCAGTACTGTTCTCTGTAATCCTTTCCTGTGGTTCTTTTCTTGGCCTCATGTAGTTTCCTCACACACACATACATGTATATTGACCAGTCCTAAGCTAAATATTAATACTTAAAGGAGACGCCCTGCAGATCTCTAGAGCTTTCTCTCTGCAGCTACCTCCTCTCTGGTACTCTGTTCTGGGAATTCTGTCTTGGTCTTCCTTGACTCTCAGCTTCATCTTTTCAAATGAAGGACTGGTTTGGGCCTGGAAACTCTCTCTAGGCATGAGGCTGCAGCTGTTGTAGGATTTACCTTAATTGTTTTCTGATATTCAGAGATTGCTTTTCTTTATTGCCTGATGTCCAGTGTGTTGAAAACACTATTGTATATCGTGTCTGGTTTTTTAGTTGTTTTGGGGAAGGGGTAGGAGTAAGTCTGGTTCCCTGTTACTCTGTCTTGTCCTTAAGTCTCTTGGATGGTTACTTTAGATTGGATGATTTAAGAGGCTCTCAGAGGAGATGTCCTTTAAGCTGAGATTTGAATGACAATAAGGAGCCATTAAATAAGATCTAAGAGCAGAATAAGTAAGAGCATTAAGTAAGATCCAAGAGCAGAATATTGTGCCATTGGGAAAAGTTAGTTCAAAGACCAGAGGTAAGGGTCTTTGCCTGTTCAGGGAACCAAATGGAGGCATCTGTGTCCGAATCAAGAGCAGAAGTGATGTAAGAAGCTCTTGAACAGGTATGTGGGGGCTCTGGTGAAGAGTTTATATTTAAATCTAAATATGATAGGAAGCTGCAGAAGAGTTTAAGGCAGGGATTGACATGGTCTGGTTTGTATTTTAATACCATCTCCCTGGCTGCTTTGAGGAGAATGGATTGTAGGAGTGCCAGAGTAGAAGCAGTGAGATTGTTTAGGAGGTTATTACATTATTCTAAAGCTACAATGTCCAATATTACAGCCACTAGTCATGAGTGGCTTTTTAAATTTAAATTTAAATTAATTAAATTTAAACAAAATAAATTCAGTTCTCAGTCACACCAGCCACATTTCAAATGTTTAATAGCCACATATGGCTGGCTAGTGGTTACTTACTGGACAGCACAAATTATAGAACATTTTCATTTTTGTAGAAAGTTCTTTTGGACAGCACAGGATCTAGAGAAAGGAGATATTGGCTTGGAGCAGTGTGGAGGTATAGAGTTGACTAGAGTGAATAGATTTGATAAGTGTTTTGGGCTTAACTGACCTGCTGATATTATGAATCAGGAATAACTCCAGGGTATTTATTTAGCTTGTGCTACTGGATGGATGAAGCTGATTAGGGGAGGAGCAGTGCAGTTGGAGGGATGTGAATCAACAGTTGTGTTTTTGCCTTGTTCCATGTGAGATGCTTATTGTCCATGTGGTTATGTCTGAAAGGCAGATCTAAGAGTTTAGTATTCAAGAGAAAAGGCGTAACTGGATTTGAGAGTGTATTAGTTTGCTAGGGCTGCCGTAACAAAGTACCCCAGACTGGGTGTCTTAAACAGCAGAAATTTATTTCTCACAGTTCTGGAGGCTGGCAGTCCGAGATCAAGGTGTCAACTAGCTGGCTCTCCTGAGGCCTCTCTTATTGACTTGTAGATGGCCGCCTTCTTGCTATGTCCTCACATGGCATTTTCTCTGCGTGCATCCCTGGTATCTTTTCCTCTTCTTATAAGGACATTAGCGCTATTGGATTAGGACCCCACTTTTATGACCTCATTTAACCTTAATTACCTCTTTAGATGCCCTGTCTCCAAATATAGTCACATTGGGGGTAGGGCTTTATTAATTGAAAAATGATGAGGTTCATAAATTTGGAAAGGAAGGCTTTATTCCTCATAAAGGGTTAACCTGTGGGTGGCCATTCCAAGGGGCTAGAAAACTGAGCTCTGGCCAGAAGCCAGTAACACATGCTTTGAGGCAGAGATAATGGGAACAGGAATTTAGCAGGATGGCCAAATATACATATTTAACAAGCTATAGGAGGAGTCATGAATATTTATGAAAAGAGAAACATACACCTGCACAGTCAAGCTTTCTGCCCTTTTATGGGGTCCATGTTCAGAAATGCCCACTCTCTTGTGTCAAAAAGGTGAAGCAAGGACATGGAAACCCTCTCTGTAATGCCCCATAGACTGGTTAAACCCGCTTCATGGTTGGTGGTCTCTTACCAGGAAAGAATGCTGGTCTGGATTGTGAGATTGGTTTATATTTAGCCCTTAGGAAAAAATGCCTGATGGCCATTAGCAAGGGAGAGGGTAAAATGAAGCATGTCTGACTTCACATCCTGTCATGGCTGGGAACTGAGTGTTAAGCTTTCCCTGGGGTCCCCTTGGCAAGAGGGCTTCATTCATTCAGTGGGGGACTTGGGATTTTATTTTAGTTCACAGCTTCAATATAGGGATTTTGGAGGGACACAATTGAGACCATAACAGGAAGTAATCAGCATATAAAAGCTATCCAAAGTCATAGGAGCTAAGGAAAATATACATAGGGAAGAGGAGATAGCCCCATATCAAGCCTAGGCATAGAAAGCAAGAATTCAAGCAAAGGAAGTAGAGCCAGCAAGGGAGACTGGAAAGAAGCAACAATTGAGGCAAGGGGGCAAAGAGAGAATGTGGTGGCCTGGAAGAGAAGAACATATTTCAGGATAGAGGGTGTTTTCACCTGGGCAGAATTCTGCTGAGGCTCTGAGGTAGGCAGGAGTGCGGAGTGTTAGGGAACTGAAAGGAGGCCAGAGTGTCTGGAATGAGGTAAGTGAGCAGTAAGAGTTGTAATTGAAAAAGTGTTTAGGCGCCTTGAAGACTTACAGAGGTGTTTGTTTTAATCCAAGAGAAATAGGCACCCATGGAAGGGTTTTTTGGTTATGTTTAACATAAGACTCTGATCAGGATTGTTTTTTAAAAAGATCACTTTGGCTATTTTGTGGAGATCTGTTTGGAGGAGGAATCACCAGGTTGTAGTTCCTGGTAGGGATTAAGGGGCAAGGTCTCTGATGGTACCGGAGAAGGTATTGAGGCCAGATGACTGTACCCTTTTTTGAGGTGGGTGATGCTGGAGGAAGATGGTGGGAATGGTGGGGCAGGTTGTGAGTCCAACTGGAGACTTAGCTGGCTTGAGGTGCTAAGAGATGTTTCTATTTACAGTAGCATGCTGCTTATTCTTTTAAGTCTAGAAACTTTTTGCCAAGTAGAACTGGAAAGAATTTGAGTGCTTATGTTTTTGCCTTAGCTTCATCAAATGAAGCAACCTTGGAATAGATATATGGATTATAAAACTAGAGCGTTACAATTGTATATGAAAACCTTAAACACCAAAAGTAGTATGCTGGCAATTGTTTGTATATATGCTATTTTCAATTGTTACCAGTACAGAGGGAATTTTAAAACTACTGACAGTTAAGAAAAATGTAAATGCAAGTGATTTTATTAGGTATAAACTTGTTCATTTAGTAGGACTAAAGGTTATTGCATCAGTCTTTAAATATCTTGAATATTAGGTAATTGACTAAATTTGGGAAATTATTTAAATGGTACTTAAATGAATTTTTCCATAATGTAATAGTCCATAGGTTATTATGTATGTTTTTTCCTGTGCTTATTATTTAGAAAGAAAATATTTTTTCCTGTTTCACAGATTCTTAAAAAGTAAATCAGTGCTAAGAAAATTTAGGTAACATTTTTGAGTACTTCTCACATACAAAACATTGTGTCATCACATACTTTACTGAATTCTATAGAAATGAGACAGGAAGATTTTGAAAAATATCCAAGTTAAGTTAGCACAATTTTTATATAGCACAAAAACAAGTCTATTGTGGTACCTATTGTATAGTACTTAGTTTAATGATATTTGTAGTATAGATTCAAACTCCACAGAGAAATGGTGGTGTGATCTAAAGGTAAAGAGGCTGTATTAGTCTTTTTCATTTGAATCACTATTATCTCTTTTTGTTATATTTAATTACAGGATTATTTCCTGATGTGGGTGGAGGTTATTTCTTGCCAAGACTTCAAGGAAAACTTGGTTACTTCCTTGCATTAACAGGATTCAGACTAAAAGGAAGAGATGTGTACAGAGCAGGAATTGCTACACACTTTGTAGATTCTGAAAAGGTAATTGTTTGGATGTGTGTTTTGTGTCGTTGGAATGACAACACAAAATATTGCATGGGGAGGCACTGGGAGTGGTTGAGATCACAGGCTTTTGGTAGACATTGGTGTGAAATCCTGGATCTATTGCTTCTATCTGTGTGATCTTGGGGAAGGTGCTTAACCTAATTCTCAGTTTCCTATTATGCAAAATGGAAATAATGAATTCTGGATTCAGAGCTATTGTGCCTGGCACCTTCAAGTGAATATTTTTAAATGAATAATTAGAATCTCAGTAATGCCTACTTTAGGAAAGTCTAAAAAAAATCTATATATAAAAAGGCTTTTATTTTGTAAAGACATTTTGAAAGGTTTCCTTGGTTGTGCATTTCCCAAGTGCATTTAAAATAATTGCATTTATAAAATATGATCTTGTAACTTTTCTAAAGCATATCTGTTATGGAACACTTGTTACTTTTTTTTTCCAACAGTGTGGCCAATTTTTTTTAGCACAGGACAACATAGTGGCAAAGAATATGTAGACAGCCGGAATTTAAATCAATCCTGGCTTGAATTTACCCTCTCTGACCCCATTTTGCAGTTTTTCCATCTGTAAAAATGGGACGACAGTATTACCAGAGTAGTTGAAACGCCTTGTGTTACATGTAACAGAAAACCCAGTTCAAGGTAGTTTTGCCCCAGATTTCCCAGCAAGAGACTTGGGATTTATTCTGCTTCAGCTGATCTAGCTCATTCTGGCTGGACTGGCTTGTCTCACCCGTGAACCATGTGGATGGGTAGAATACGTCTCTTGGTGGTAGACTGCCATACTCAGGGCCTGTAGAAGATACAAAAATGAGTAATACACTTTGGGGATGGAGTTAGAGGTAGGTGTAAAATCTCAACCATTTGTATCATCTGGCAGAGTAAAGTGTGATTAAGTGTAAAAATAGAATACAAAGAAAATATTCAGAGTATTGAAAGGAGGAAGAGCTTACCTATAAAAAAGGACTAGAAGTTTTTTCAGTTTGCAGTTCACCTGGCCTTAAGGTGAGTATTATCAGGAAAAGACATTCCAAGTAGAGGAAACATTTAATGAAACCACAGGGGTAGGAAAGTGTTAGCTATATTTTGGAAACAGTAAAAAGTCCTATTTGGCTGAGTGTAGGATACACATGTAAGGGATTAGATGGAGAGGTAAGTGGAGCTATGTTATATAGTGTTGTGCCTTGACTGTGATAGCCACTGATCATGTGTGGCAATTTTGATTAAAATTAATTCAAAATAAAATTTATAACCTGGATCTTTGGTCACAATACCACATTTCAAGTGCTCCATAGCCAGAAGGAAACAAAGGTAAATCTATTTATTTGTCTTCCATCTTTATCCATTCCCGTTGAGGCAACATTTGCTGTGTGGGCATGCCTGTGCACCTTCAGTGAATATTTTTTAATGAATAAAAATGTATCAACTTCAGTCAAAATGTTTTCAGTGACTCAGCTGAAGAGGGAGCATCATGATTTTAAGACAAGGATTCTAAAAAAAGAATATGAGATTTTAAAGAAGCTTTCTGTGTTTCTGTGGGGTTTCAAATTTGTTTTCCTTTTTTTTTCCCTCTTTAGTTGAGCATGCTAGAGGAAGATTTGTTAGCCTTGAAATCTCCTTCAAAAGAAAATATTGCAGATGTCTTAGAAACTTACCATATAGAGGTAATCTTGTTAATGTACTAACCTCAGGTTTTAATTCATGGGGAAAGGAAAGTGATTAAAAAATTAGCGGTCGATGGATGTAAATAAATGTACTGGGGATTTATTTATTATACTTTAAAGTTGGGTGGGAGTATCAGTGTTTCACAATTCTTAGGATAGCCACCTAGTAAGATGGCTTCTTTATGGTGCAGCCGCACAGTTGTCTTCCTATTACAGGGAACTTCGTGGTCAGCCCTTGCAAGGGCTTTTTACAACACAGTATGACATTTCTGTAATGGATGTTCAGTGTTGACACTATTCCTAGAGCTGCTAAAGTGAAACTCTGATATATATCCATTTAATAATAAAGTATATTGTAGCATTTAATTCCTTACGTCGTCTGACTTAAATTGTCTTGCAAGAGCCAAGAATCTTTAAAAAACACTGCATGACTTCTAGTTAAACATGATGATTTAAATACATGCTCCCTCCTAAAACTCCACTGAAATTGTAATAAAGGAATAAAAAATGGCATAAATCTGCAATGACAAATAGAACAGATGAGGAGACAGTGGTAGACTTGAGATGTCAGTATTTTGGAAGCTTGAAATCAGAAAGGTGGGAGCAACTTAGACCTAAGAATGCCAAAATCATCTCCTTCAGTGGGGGAAGCCAGTAAAAAGCCAGCTGATTCTTACTGTAGACTTTTCTAAAGTCACCAAGTCCCTTGGAAAATTGGGATGTGGAGTAGGGTAGAAAAGAAAAGGATTTCTGGTAAGTTTTTATAAACAGCTGTTAGATCTCCAAAAGTTGGTTCTGTACAACCAAGAGCAGGTGTCCTCTCATAGTCTGGCAGAAGAGTAGAGGCTTTACTCCTTAGACCATATCAAATAGGAAACAGGTCTAGCTGAGGGCAGGGATGGGTGAGATGCTATATTGAAAAGAAAAGCATACTATTAGGTTATTAAGTACGAAATGTCTGATTTCCTTAAGTACTAAGTTTGACAGTTGTTATCTATGACATATCACTTTGACACTTCCTGTTTTATTTTTATTACGAAGGATTATTCTTTCAAACACATGGTTTGGCTTGTGATTGTTGTAGTTTTTCTTAAAGCAGTTTTTGTGAAACCATGGATAAGTCAAAAATTTGTGGTGTTTTTGAGTATGCGTTCTGTCATGGAACCAGTGTAGTGCAGACAGCTCAAAATATCAGTGAATTTTTTTGGAAGGATGTGGCTGATGAATGCACAGTATGTTGATGGTTGAAGAAGTTCCATTCTGGTGATTTTAATCTTGAAAATGAGGCATGTGGGTAACCTGAGACCTAGGTGGATAATGATGAACTGAAAGCTATAGTGGAAGCAAATCCACCTCAACCTACTGTGAATTAGCAAGGTTTGATGTTACTATTCCAACAATATTGGACAATTTGAAACAAATTTGCAAGGTAAAGAAGCTGGATAGATGGGTTCCACATGAATTAAACGAGCATTCAGAAGAGAAATTGTCTCGAAGTTTGCCTTTCTTTGCTGTCTTGATATAAAGGTAAACCATTTCTACACCATATAATGTGTGACAAAAAATGGATTCTTTTTGACAATTGCAATTGTTTGGCACAATGGTTGGATAAAGATGAAGTGCCAAAGCACAGTCCAAAACCAAATATTTATCCAAAAAAGCTAATGGTGTCTGTGTGGTGGTCCAGCATTGGCATTACCCACTACAGCTTCATGAAACCTGGTCAGTTGATTACAGTGGATGTCTGCTGCAACCAAATGAACAAAATGATGAGGATGCTTGTGATTAAGCAGCTGAGTTTGGTCAGTAGAGACAGACCAATCTTCTTGGAAGACCACATGTCACAAAAAACAATGCTGCTCAAACTACAGAAGCTGGACTTGGAAACTCTCTGTCATCTACCATATTCACCAGAATTTGCACCAACTGACTACCAGTTCTTCCAGTCATTCGACCAGTTCTTGCAAGGAAAAAATCTTCAATTCTCAACAAGCTGTGGAAAACGCCTTTTGCAATTTCATCACCACTTGTTCTCCAGGCTTCTTCACTGTTGGCATAGACAGGCTACCCTTGAGATGGCTAAAACCTAGTTTAGGTGCATAGTTGATTAATTGTACTGGTTCTTGTTTGAGATATAATAAACTAAACTTTTGATTTGAAATCAGACATTTCATATTTAATGACCTAAATAAATGGGGAAGACCTCTAGCCCCTTTCCCTAGTTGGCTTGCAGAACTGTTGTATACTACCTCATTCCCAAGCAATGCATCAGAAGAAGAAGGAAAAAAACCCATCAATAAGGACATTCATGGACTTCTTAATAACACACCCACGAACTTGCCTGATCATCTTATAATGTATCATATAATTGATAGTCCTAGAACTGCAATTTATATTACACACAATGATTCCAAATTTTAGTACATCACACAGAATAACACATTTTGCTGGGCCAAAACAAAAAGGCACTGGAAAGAAGCAGACAATGGAAGGAGGAGGAAAAAAACCGCACAAAAAACACCAACCTATAATATTTATCTTCAGATAAGAGGAAAACATTTTATCTATAAAACGATGATAGATGCTGTAAAGAGAAGAATGCAAAGGACAGTAACAGGCCATACTCAGAGATTTTTGTGGGTCTAGTTCCAGACAACCACAGTAAAGCTAGTCACACACATTTTTTGGTTTCCCAGTGTATATAAAAACATTTACATTATGCTGTAGTCTATTAAGTGTGTGTAGTCTATTAAGTTGTAATCTGTTTGCTAGTGGATGGTCTTACCTCGATGTAGATGGATGTTGACCCATCAGGGTGGTGGTTGCTGAAGGTTGGGAGTGGTTGTGGTGATTGCTTAAAATAAGACTGCAGTGACATTTGCCACATCCATTGACTCTTCCTTTCACAAAAGATTTCTCTGGAATGTGTGATGCTGTTTGATAGTATTTTCCCCACAGTAGAATTTCTTTCAAAATTGGAGTCAATCCTCTCAAACCCTGCTGCTGTTTTATCAACTAAATTTATAGAATATTCTAAATCCTTTGTCATTTCAGCAGTGTTCACAGCATCTTAAACAGGAATAGTTTGCATCTCTAGAAACTACTTTCTTTGCTCGTTCATAAGAAGCAATTCCTTACCTGTTCAAGCTTTATCATGAAATTGCAGCAATTCAGTCACATCTCCAGGTTCCACTTCTAATTCTCGTTACATTGCAGTTTCTACCACATCTCACTTACTTCCTCCTCTGAAGTTTTGAACCCTCAATGTCATACATGAGGGTTGGAATCACCTTCTTCCAAACTCCTGTTAATGTTGATAGTTAGACCGCCTTCTATGAATCACAGATGTTCTTAATGGCATCTAGCATGGTGAATCCTTTCCAGGAGGTTTTCACTTTTTTTTTTTGCCCAGATCCATTGGAGGAATCACTATCTCTGGCAGCTATAGCCTTACAAACTATATTTCTTGAATATTAATACTAAGATGTAAAAGTCAGAATTACTCCTTGATCCATGGGCTGAAGAATGGATATTGTGTTATCAGACATGAAAACATCATTGATCTACTTATGTGTCTCCATCAGAGCTTTTTGCTGACTAGGTGCATTGTCAGTGGGCAGTAATATTTTGAAAGTAATCTTTTTTTCCTGAGCAATAGTTCTCAACAGTGGGCTTAAAATATTTAGTAAACCATGCTGTCAACAGATGTGCTGTCATCCAGGCTTTATTTGTAGAGCATAGGCAGAGTCGACTTAACATAATTCTTAAAGGCCCTAGGATTTGCAGAATGATAATTGAGCGTTGGCTTCAAGTTAAAGTCACCAATTACATCATCATTCCCTAACAAGAGAGTCAGCCTGCCCTTTGAAGCTTTGAAGCTGGGCATTGACTTCTCTCTAGCTATGAAAGTCCTAGATGGCAATTTTTCCAATAGAAGGCTGTTGTGTCTACATTAAAACTCTTGTTATTAGTGTAGCCACCTTCGTCAATGATGTTTTTAGATCTTCTGGATGACTCGTTGCAGCTTTTCCATCAGTACTTGCTGCTTCATCTTGCACTTTTATGTTATGGAGATGGATTCTTTTCTTAAATCTCATGACGCAACCTTTGATAGCTTCAAACTTTTCTTCTGGAGCTTCCTTGCCTCTCTCAGCTCTCATAGAATTAAAGAGTTAGGGCCTTGCTCTGGATTAAGCTTTGGCTTGATGAAATGCTGTAGATGGTTAGGTTTATCCAGACCACTCAAACTTTCTCCATATTAGCAATAAGGCTGTTTCACTTTCTTATCATTCGTGTGTTCACTGCAATAGCACTTTTAATTTCCTTCAAGAACTTTTCTTTGCAGTAACAACTTGGCTAGCAGGCATTTTTGGCACAGGAGGCCTCGCTTTTTGGCCTCTTTTGGCTTTGGACATGCCTTCATTTTTAAGCTTAATCATTTTTACCTTTTGATTTAAAGTGAGAGACGTGTGACTCTCTTTTTACTTGAACACTTAGAGGTCATTGTAGGGTTATTAATTAGCCTAATATCAATATTGTCATGTCTCAGGGAATAGGGAGACTCTAGAAAAGTGAGTCAGGGAATGGCCAGTAGGTGAAACAGTCAGAACATTCACAACACTTATCGATTAAGTTCACTGTCTTACATGGGCATGGTTCAGGACATCCCAAAACAATTATTATACAATGAAAACATCAAAGATCACTAATCACAGATCACCACAGCAGATATAACAATTATGAAAAGTTTGAAATATTGCAAGAATTACCAACATGTGGCACAGAGACACAAAGTGAGCACATGCTGTTGGAAAAATGGTGCTGATGGACTTGTGACGCAGGGTTACCACAAATCTTCAGTTTGAAAAAAAAAAAAAAAAGTGCAGTCTCTGCAAAGTACAATAAAGCAAAGCATAGTGAAACAAATTTTGCCTGTAAATTAAAAATATGAAAGCAAAAATGGAAAAAAACACACAACAAATAGATTAAAATTGATGATCAAGGAAAACTAAGGAGAATAATGAGACAGAAAAGTGAGATAATGGAAAACTAGAAGTATTATTCCAGGAGGTCCAATATCTAATCATTAGGAATTCATAATAGAAGATAGAGGGAAGGAAGTGTTTAGAGAAATAGTACAAAAAAATTACCCAGAACTGAAGAACACGAGTGCGGGTTGACAGGGCCACCGAGTACTTGGTGCAGTGAATATGGTTACAGAGCACATGAGGACTTCATCCCTTTTAATCAGAGCATTTAACAGTCTTATGTTATCGAGCTGGGTACCTATGGGACAGATTGTGGTGTGTAGGGGTTGAGGGCCTTATCAAAGAGTTCTGTTAAATGTGTAGGATTAGTCTATGGGGAAGTCATCTTGGACTCAGTATTTTCTCAGTGATTTCAATGAGACTGTTGACAGCATTTTGATCAAGTTGATTTGAAACTAAAAAAAATAAATTAGGTAAAAGAATATGGATGAAAAAACAATCCTTTGAGTTTAGAGTGATGTTTAACAGTAACAATATAAAATTTAATAAAGGTAAATGAAAATCTTGCACTTAAGTCCAAAGTACTAAATTCATAATTACAGGATGAGGGAGAAACAGCTTATAATGACATAGGTTGAAAAAAAAGACAGTTTTTATTGATTGGAGCTCAGTGTATATCAGTTGCATAATAGGCCTGCCTCAGCAATAACCCAGAGTTAGTGCTATTAGTAAAAGTGTTGTATCCATGCAGACAAGGGCACGTGGAACCCTCTCTACTTTTCTATTATCCAGCCACACCTGTAGCTAAGGTATATGTCCTACACTTGAAGAATGACCTTGATAAACTGGAACTTGTCTATAAGAACAAGTCATCTGGATTGTGAGGGGACACAAAACTGTGCGATGTGGGAAATGATTAAGGTGAAAGAGATTAACTAGAACTATGAACATGAGAGAACTGATTTTTGGTCCAGAATTAAAACAATAACAAAAACCTAATTATCATAGTTGTTCCTGTACCTGTGAGCTTCTTCCTGGGGTACTATTTTCTCACCCCGGAAGTCAGAGCTACAGGCATACCAGGGATGTAGTGGAAATTACTAGCTCAGATGGAAATTGGGGCAGGATGACCTCTCAGGTGTCTTATAGTCCTTAAATGCATAGATAACATTTTAATGATAATGTACCATACATAATGATGTATAAAAAAATACAAGAACACTTTTATACTCCATACTTTTAAGAACTAGAGTACTACATACTGTGAATTTTGAGCATACAACAGTAGTTATTTGAGGCTTGTAGATGTAATTTGAAAGTGATAATCTGTCACAAAGTGTCATTAAATATGAAATTTATAATATTTAAAAATTGTACTTCAAATTTATTAAAAGACTTTTCTTTTCAAACAGTCCAAGATTGATAAAGACAAGTCTTTTGTACTTGAGGAACACATGGACAAAATAAACAGGTACTTAAAGAGATCTCAATTATATTTATCCCTTTGGAAAGACTGTATTACATTGAAATTGCTAACATTGTAATTGCATTATGTTTGATAATGCATAGAATTCTGAGATCAGATAGCATAGTGCTTTTATTTTCACTTACCTCTGAAAGTAGCTTCTTTTCCATTCTTTCCGGGCAAAATAAGTTCATTATATTTAAGTAATCTACCATGTTAATTCATCTTAGTGCAAAACATCATTTTTTATTTAAGTGGGAGAGGCTAGAAAATAATTGAATTAACTTTTATCTTTGTGAAGTTATGGTCTAAGGTCTTATCAAGGGGATCAGCAAAAAGGTTTGTGCAATGATTTTGAGAGACAGAGTAGCTTCAGAAAACAAGAGGAGGAAAACTACTGGAAATTAAGACAGCCGTGTCTACATTTTAGAAGCATCAGTTTTTCACAGCTGAAATACTTGTTTACATATAAATACAATAGATGCAAGAAAGCAAAAGAGAAAATTTAGGTTGTATTTTGCATTAGTGAAGGTAGACTGCAAACGCTTACCTAGGGAAGCAATGTTCTATTTCATCATGTTGTAAAATAGATTGGAAAATTCTTCATTATTGAAATGGGGGGTGGGGCAGGCCTGTGTTCAGATTCATTGATATGTTAGAAATAAGAAATCATTTGCACGTTGATGAAATCGTGTTTCCTTTTTTTATAGTTGTTTTTCAGCCAATACCATGGAGCAGATTATTGAAAACTTACGGCAAGATGGTTCATCTTTTGCCCTAGAGCAGTTGAAGGTAATATTGAGCTCCTTTCTGCCCTGAGCATGGTGAAGTCTTGTGACAGGGAAGCCTCTCTGAGGGTTAAGGGTGCTCTGTGGTGGTGACTTAGCTCACTGCATTGTTTTCTTGTTGTCTTTTTTTTCCAAATTCAGGTGAGCTTTAGAAAGTAGTTACACTAACCTTGACCTAAACCCAAGTGCTGTGTCTAAATTGTTGAGGGAAAAAGCCAAGCTGTTTTTATGTCCTTTGAATGTAGCAGAGAAGGACTTTAGTAAGCATGCTTCATTTCTAAATAGTCCTCCTTGTCCTGTGGGGGAAGCTTTTAGGGACATCTTTATTAGAAGGGGTGAGTCACTAAAGAATAGTCACTTTATGGTATATCGCAATTGTGACATTGATCTATAAATTCTATTTAATATGCAATAGATCAGCATATGGTTTTTCTGAGCAAGAGGTTTAATAAAAAAGTGATCCTTTTTAAACTAGCAAGAGACTTCATCTACCACCATAAGTGAGTCTTAAGCAGTGTTTCTGCATTAGGTACACTTTGATCTTTCTACGGTATAACTCAACTAGTAACAGCAGAAGAAAAGCTATTTTTGTATAAATGTGTGCATATTAGGTATTGATATTCTTGGACATATTGTGTGATGATGAAACATGGAGTATTTCAGACTTCTAGACAAAGGAGAGAAAAAGTATGTTTCTTCATATTTAAAAGGTTTTTTGGCCTGTCTTTATCTTATAATATTTTTCAATTTATAGATATAATCACAGTATTTCAGTTGTCAGAAAACTTACAAACATTTTAATAAGTCTTGTGAAGATGAAAACATTTCCCCATTGTTACTGTATTCTTATGGAGGAAATCTCAAATTGTCTCTTAGGCTCTTATTCAGTATTAGAATTTTATTAACTTTCAAGGATAGGCATAAATTACAGTGGGTAGCTCAGCCATGTATTTCCCTAACTCACAAATGTAGATTGTTACTATTAATATAACAACTTTTAGGAGTGATTATGTAAATGTAAATAATTGTTTTATTTTTTAAGGATTCTGACTTTAAGTTGGTTCTGTTGTTTCCAGAGCAATATAAAAACTAGTGTTCCTATTTTTTTCTCCCAGCAATAGGGCCTAAGTAATTACTCACTTAGCAACTTCATTTGAAAGTAGTCATGCAGCATATAACCTTATAGACTATTGGTGTCACTTTAAAGCAGTACAGATATGCAACTAACCACATTATTTTAAAACCAGTGGCCTACCCTAAAATGGAGGGTTAGGAACTATGTGGTCTTTCAATTTTCTTTCCATTCCTCTGGCTATATGGTTATTCTGTATTCAGAGACGAATACTTGACAAACCACAAATCACAGCTGGGATCATGATAAGCACTCTCATTGGAAGGACAGGTTTTCATTTTTATACAGTGGATCTACAGCTCTGGCAAATGAATGTAGCTCCAGATTATTAGTTTCTGCTGGGAACATGATGTGAGGATCGAAACATTCCCACTGAGTCTTCCTCGCAGAGCTTAGGTACAGGGCTGCTTTTAATTATGTCAGCTAGAAACACAGAAAAAACTCTGAAGGAGAAAATAGTTGTTAGTGATTTGTTGAAAGGTTTGCAGATCAAATGTTTGAAAAGATTTTTAAAAAGATTCTAACACTTTTGCCAGTAAGCCTTTGGGATTTCTCCTAGGCCCTGTAGAGCTCTTCTGGGATTCCTGTCTCTTCTGCAGGTCCCCATGATCTAGTCTATGTCTGTGTCCTCTAAGTTGCAACTATCTACTTTATGTCTTAGTGGTTCCTTTCTCTCCAAGATTGTGAGGAAGAACACAATCTGTTCAGTGTATTTGTCAATCATTAAATAAAAACATACAGTGTTTTTAAAATCTTTCTTGATTTTATTTCTTAAATAGTTTTACGGACATATAACTTATATGGTAAAATTTGCTCAGAGACCGCATCTCTACACACGCAAAAAAATTTAGCCAGGTGTACTGGGACGCACCTGTAGTCCCAGCTACTTGGAAGGCTAAGCTAGGAGGATTGCTTGAGCTCAGGAGTTTGAGGTTACAGTGAGCTATGATCATACACCACTGTATTCCAGCCTGGGTGACATAGCAAGACCCTGTCTCTAGAAAACAAAATATCCACATGTATTCAACCATCAAATTGGTATTAACTGATCAACACTTAAGTGTACACATAGTAATAACATTCATCGGGTGTCAGGCAGATGGGAGGGGGAGGAGGGAGTGGGTATATACACACCTAATGGGTGCGGTGTGCACTGTCTGGGGATAGATAAGCTCTGACTCAGGTGGGGCAAGGGCAATACACGTAACCTAAACATTTGTATCCCCATAATATGCTGAAATAAAAAAAAATTAAAAAAAGAAAACACTCCTGCTTAAAAAAAATAAAAAGCAAAATAAAACTTACAGAACTAGGCATTTAAAATGAGCAAATTTTACCATATAAGTTATATGTCAGTAAAACTAATTATTTAAGAAATAAAATTGATATGCCAAATTATGTTAAAAATAGTTTGCTTTATAGAGGTATGCATTATATTTGCTGAAGATACCCATTATACTACACTGTTTATTGCTATTAATAAGAGCAACTTAATGGCAGTATTGATGGATACACTGTGCCTTTGGGGCAAGAATACAGTTAACTTTAAGGGGAAAATATATGAATTCATGTAGACAGGAAGAGAAAACAGTTTTCCAGTTCACTAATGGACCTCAGTGACACCTAAACGCGATTGTGAGCATTTAGGATATCATGTATTGGCAATACTTGCATCTTTACACACTATCTTTTCATTTTATTTAAATTGATAATGCTTTTAGGAAATTACCAGAAAAGTCTTATGATCAGGTTATAAAAGACACTCTTCTTGCACTGGCCCTAAGCCTTTTACTGTAGATAAGAAAAAAGAAATATGAGTGCCATTTCTTTAAGCAAAGGGCTCTTTGGTCTTTATATGGTAATATGACATTTCAGAATGGTGAAAATACATTAAAAAATGTTTCTGTGAAACTGTACTAATCAGTGAAGTAGACTTTGACTTGTTCTAGTTTAAATATTTTGTATTGGTTTGTTGTCTAAATACGCCTTGAAAAGATTTATAGATAGAAGTATATAATATATAAGATAATTATTTAGAAAAATATTTACAATTCATAGCAAAACATAAATCTAACTATGACTGATTTAAACTAGTTTAAAAAATCAAAACCTATTTAATATGCAAGATATAACAGGACTTTTGTTTCTTGGTTTGAAAATAACAGATGATGTAACTTATTAGTTGTGGTTTAAATTCTTTCTTCAATTTAATTTCATTCAACCCTGAAGGCAAATGCTAAGAGATATTTCCCATTTAAACAAAAACACAACATAGCTTCATATCTTTAGTGGCAATATTGTAAGCAACCACAGAATGGTATACTATAGCCTGTATTCAGAGGACAACAAAATTACACCTATGTTTATTCATCCTACACCTTTATGTATTCCTTTCAGTTAGATAGGGAACAAACCAATTAGTTTCCTTTAATTAGCTTCTTAAGCCCTCATTTCCTGTTCATCTCTCTACTAATGGAAGTCAGTATCAGCATTATTTTTAATGTATTTTTAAAAAGTAAAATGATTTAAATATATTAAAAAGTAAAATGATTTAAATACATTAATAGATGACTTTTTTTTTTGAGACAGAGTCTTGCTTTGTTGCCCAGTCTAGATTGAGTGCTGTGGCGTCAGCCTAGCTCACAGCAACCTCCAACTCCTGGGCTCAAGTTATCCTGCTGCCTCAGCCTCTCAAGTAGCTGGGACTACAGGCATGCGCCACCATGCCCGGCTGATTTTTTCTATATATATTAGTTGGCCTATTAATTTCTTGCTATTTATAGTAGAGACGGGGTCTCGCTCTTGCTCAGGCTGGTTTTGAACTCCTGACCTTGAACAATCTGCCTGCCTTGGCCTCCCAGAGAGCTAGGATTACAGGCGTGAGCCACCGCGCCTGGCCTTAATAGATGACTTCTAAACAGAGTTCTGTTAGGGTTCTCCAGAGAAACAGGAGATATAAATAAATATATATATATATTTTATATATATAAATAAACATATATATTATATATATAAATAAATATATATAACATATATATAAAATATCTAGGAAGAGATTTATTATAAGGTATTGGATGGAGCAATTTTGGAGGCTGAGAAGTCCCACAATCTGCTGTCTGCAAGTTGGAGACCCAGCAGAGCTGGTGGTGTAGTTTGAAGGCCTGAGAGAGAGAGAGCCAGTTCATCTCTGTGTAGATTCAGCCAGTCTGTAGATTCAAGTCTGAGTTTGAAGGTGTGAGAAGACTTGATGTCCCAACTCAAAGAGTCAGGCAAAAAGGAGAGGCCTAATCCAACCTTCTTCACCTTTTTGTTCTGTTGAAGCCCTCAGTGGATTGGATTATGCCCACCCACAGTGGGCAGGGCCATCTGCTTTACTCAGTCCACCGATTCAAAGGCTAATCTTGCCCAGTAACACCCTTACAGACACACTCAGAAATTACGTTTAGTCAAGTATCTGGGCATCCCATGGCCCAGTCAAGTTGACAAATTAAATTAGCCATAACAAATTCCTTCTTTGGGGATTAAATCTAACGAGAGCCTAGAGTTTTACTACACTTGATCTTAGCCAAAAGGCCAAGAAGCGATAGAGCCTAGAGTTTTAGAGAATGTTATAAATAATATCCTGTTTTTATAAAGGAAAAAAGCCTCAAAAGATGATTTTTCTAAGATCATACAGCGAATCAAAGGAAGATTTCGTGCTTATCTGTTTAGCCCTTCAGTCTACCCTGAGGCCTACTTGGTGGAATTCTTCTAATTGTATCAGTAGGTGTATTGAATATATTTCTAATTGTATCAGTAGGCATGTTGAAAATTGTTTTTTTATTGACAATGCATGTCATACTATATATTATTGGGTGTTCTGGGAGTCTCCTGAAGGGGGTGGGGTAGAGCCAATACCAGAGTTTTCCGTTTATTAGAAATTCCCCAGGATTTGACAAAGTGTCAAAAGAAGAGTACCTGGGAGTCTTACCCAAAGGGCAGTGATTATAATGCTGATAATGTTATTTGAGTGCAAGGACACTGTCCTGTTTATTATTGTCTCTCATGAAGTGTCTGTTGCATAATAAATGCTCAGTAATATTGTTGAATTGAGATGAGAATGTGAATCATTTGATAAAGGAAAAAAAGATGTTGGCTTTTGGACAGCAGGGGACAACTAATCTTCTTTCCCACTAATTATTCTTTAAACAACTACTCTTTCAAGGGTCAGATAAATTGGTTAGAACACTGACCAGTGTTTTACAAGAAGTAGAAATATGTTCACTACGTTATGTGGGTACAGAATTATATCAATGTACATTTCTGAGATAGCTAAAGTTTCAAGTCCTAATTTATCAAATTTTTCAGACGAGTCTTATGTGTTTCCTTTTTAATGATTAAAGCCATATTAAATGTACCCCTTTAACTTTTTCATCTTCCCTTTGGTTTCCTCTAACATGTTTCTCATTCCTTGCCAAGGGCCCCATCTGTGCTCTCATTCCGTCCTTTCCTGCCTCTGTTAGGAATTAATTACATCAGTCATCTCCCTCTTTCAGTATCTTCAGTTTTACCTTCTTGAGTTAGTGGCACATTTTCTTCTGCCATTATTTTCAAAAAGCTTTCCTCCAAAAAAAAAATTTAAAAAGCCTTCCCTTGACCCTGTTTTTCTTCAAGCTACCATCCAGACTTTATCTTCCCCTTTGCCATCTAAATTACACAGATAAGTTTTTATTCACTTCTGTTTATCACCTGATGCAGTGTCCTCTTCCCTCTTTTTTCTTTTCTACTTCTTCAGCCTTTGACATTCTTGACTACTTTTATAGCCTTATATGGTAGAAGAAGGTAGGCTTTGGAGTCAGCAGTCTTGGGTTTGGATTCCAGCTCTTTCGCTTTTTATGTGACCTTGGACAAATTCGTATCAGACCTGGTTTCCTCATCCGTAAAGTAGGCATGCCTTGCCCTTTCCTACATTGGGATTAAACATGTTAAAGTACTTCCTTGGGGGCTAAGGGAAATGTGCTCCATAAATATTCCTTCCCTCCCCTGTTTTGCTTGATTTCTGACACATTCCACTACCCTGTACTGCCATACCATTTATGAGGTGGGCAGTAGTATTACCACTGTTGTACAAATGAGGAAACTAAGGGCATTCATGTAGGAGGTGGTGGAGCTGGAATCCCAACCCAGAGCTGTCTGACCCTGGAGTCCCAACCCTGAGCTTCTGTGCTCAATTGTCAGCATACTAAGAGTTGTTGGAAACTGTAAGAATCCTTGGGCGTCAGTGTACCAGTTTCTTCTTATGTGATGTCTGCCTTTGAAAATGTATTTCATGAAATCTCTGAACCAACAGATTTTTAAATGAAGTTTTCGCATTTCTTTGTGTATGTTTGAGACAAGCCCAGATACATGGGCTTAGGGGCCTTTCTTATGAAATTAATTGGTAGCAAATGGAGGAAATGTAACAAGAGACAGATTTTTTGTTTGTTTTGAGAAATCCAGATGGCACATAAAGTGCCAAAGCAAGAAATAGAAACCACAGGCAGGTAAGTGTAATGGTAGTGCTGAGGGATGATTGTGAGCTTGCACATCACTGCAGTGAAGAGAGTTATAGCTTCATTGATCTTGCAGACTAGAAAAGTCAGAGGGTGGCTATGTCACTCCCTCAAATGTACCTTTTAGCATTGGGAATGAAGTTCTGCCAGGATTTCACCTGAGATAATATGGCTATTGCTCCTGCTAAAGCAAACTAGCGATTTTTGTCAGCAAAATGGATCCATTAAGGGAGGGGCCTCTTAACACAATGTAAGACTTCTACAGAGGCGCCATTGTCCCTGCGTCCCCACAGCCTGCAACAAGAAAGGCGAGCAGGATTGTTCTCAAGGGCATTAAGTGGGATAATGTCCATAAAGTACCCAGAGCAGAGAATGAGTTCCCACGAAGAACTGTTTTTTATCACAACCCTTAACCATTTTTCTTTCCATCTCTTCAGCAGCACTGTGGCTATAGGTAGGATACTAACCTCTGAATTTTTCCTGTATAGTAGTCGTCTAATTTCTGGCAACTGCTAAGTAAGATACTGTCCTGTCTGTTCCTTGAATCTGGTCTGTTCCTTGAATCCAGTTGCCAGACTTACGGATGCTACAAAGGAATACAGAATCTTGAAGTGGAGAATTGTTTGAACTCAAGTAAAGTCTAAACCTTTGAGACCATTCGACAATAAGCCTGAAAACTGTGCATTGAATTACAAAGGAAAGGGCAGGCATCAGATTCACACAGCATGTAATGACCTCTTGTGGCAGCTGTTGACATTACAATCATACACGTGTATTGGAACTAGTGATAACATCTTTACGTTCAAAAGGAGTGGCACATAGCATTGTAGTGAAGGATGCAAATCTGTAATTCTTTTTTTATTAAATACCATAGAAGAATGCCTCACAGTAACTTCTTTTCTCTCCTTACTTCCAGGGTAAGTAGATTTATTTTTAGGCGAAGACTAGAGTTATGACATTTCTTCATAGCCACAAATTGGGAAGGAAGATGTGTATCACTACTCCTTCACCTTCTTTACATTGTAAAACTAAATGTCCTCTGTGAATATGAGTAGCTTGTAAGATGTGTATTGATTTTATTAATTAGCTAGTTGGGATCGTAATTTATGCCAGGCAAACTACAAATGTAGGTTTATTTTATTGCTTAAGTTATAGGGACAGAATTTATTCTGTCTGGTGGAATAATGTTTTTGTAATAGGTTAGACAACTTATTTGTTGCTTTGGCAGGATTAAGTGAGGGTATAATCTTTTATGAGACTTTGGCATATGAAAGTACTATTAAGGGGCATATTTTAATATGATTTATATGGAAATACAGTTTATTATAGACAATAAAGGAGCTGCTGGGCTAAAACTAGTATTTTTCCCTCTGAAAGGTAATTAATAAGATGTCTCCAACCTCTCTAAAGATCACACTAAGGCAACTCATGGAGGGGTCTTCAAAGACCTTACAGGAAGTATTAACAATGGAGTATCGGCTAAGTCAAGCTTGTATGGTAAGAATTTTTTTTTGTCATTTGTTATGAAAGTAGTAAGTATTCATTGTAGAACATGTAAAATACATTCAATATAAACATGAAAATTAAAAATTATAATACCTGTAAATTTACGAAAACACAACAGGCCAGTTAGCTTTAAGTGTGTGGAAGTATTGCTACCTAGATTTTTATTAAGCCTTTAGATTAATAAACTTACAGACTAAAGGAAATATTTGTTTAATAACCAACAGGCAGACATTCCTAATATACTTTTTTTTTGGAGACGGAGTCTCACACTGTCACTGGGCTAGAGTGTCATGGCATCAGCCTAGCTCACAGCAACCTCAAACTCGGGCTCAAGTGATCCTCCTACCTCAACCTCCCGAGTAGCTGGGACTACAGGTGTACACCACCACACCTAGCTAATTTTTTCTATTTTTAGTAGAGATGGGGGTCTCACTCTTGATCCGATTGATATTGAACTTCTGCCCTCAAGCAGTCCTCCTGCCTCGGCCTCCCAGAGTGCTAGGATTATTGGTGTGAGCCACCACATCCAGCCCCCTAATATACTTTAATGTCTTGAAATAGTTATTCAGATACTTAAAGCATTTCATCTAATTAGAAATAAAGCTCTATTTGCAGTGTCTTAAACTCACTCTTATAGGATGTAAATGGCAGCTGAAGTCTGTTGAGTGTTTATTATGTGCACGTACTATGCTAGACACTTTATATGCATTCTCTCTGTTAAATCTCACAGTAGCTCTAGAAGGATAGGTACTATTATTGTCTCCATGTTACAGGTGAGGATACTGTGGCATAGAGAAGTAACCTTCCTAAGGTCATGCAGCTGTTACGTGGCAGAGACATGGCATGTGAAGCCAGGCAGTCTTACTCTAGTGCCAGTGCTCACTCTCCTGCATACCTCACACAGTCAGTCCACAGTTTCCATTGCACTTTAGTGCATTGCCTAGATTGATTGATTCCTTCCTTCCTTCCTCACATAGTCAGTCCATGGTTTCTATTCCACTTTTAGTGCATTGCTTAGATTGATTGATTCCTTCCTTCATCCTCTCAACAGACATGTTAATTATGTACCAGGCACTGTGCTAAGTGTTAGGGTTATGTTGTTGAATAAGAAAACAGTCCTGAGATCTCGGTGGGAACTGCTTTTATAAAAGATAAACCCTCCCTTTGTTCTCTGGGAAAAAAAACCTTCGTTTTAAACCAAAGGTTATGTCTACTGGTTTGCAAACTACATAATAGAATAGCCTCTTTCTTCTAAATTTCTTTTCAGAGAACTTTTGCTCATAAATCTTTTAAAGTTTCTCGTATTTTTTAAGTTTCACAGTAAAATATTGGTTATAAAAGGAATTTTTTAAAGATAGGCAAGTTTGAAAATAGATAGGGCCCTTCAGTGGCTCACACCTGTAATCCCAGCACTTTCAGAGGCTGAAGTGGGGAGGATCCCTTGAGGCCAAGAGTTCAAGATCAGACTACGCAACATACTGAAACCCTGTCTCTACAAAAAATAAAAATAAATAGCTGAGTGTGGTGGCATGAGCCCATATAGTTCCAGCTACTCAGGAGACTGAGGCAGAAGGATTACTTGAGCCCAGGAGTTTGAGGCTGCAGTGAGCTGTAATTGTGCCATACTGCACTCTAGTGTAGGGTAACAGACCGACACCCCATCTTTAAAAAAAAAAAGAAAAAGTAAAAGAAAATATAAAAAGAAAAGAAAACAGTCCTTTGGTTTCATGGCGCTTAGTCTACTGAGACTGTAAAGAACAAGTAAACAAAATAAGTATAAAATAATTATAAATTGTGGTAAGTGCTCTAAAGGAAACACACACGGTTGGTAACAGAAGAGAATGATGCAGGGACAGCAGGAAGTTGGGAGGCAAAGGGAAGCCTGCTTTAAGTAGGTCAGGGAAGACATCTTTGAGATATGTGACCTAAAGGAGGAGAAATGAGTATGTTGAAAAAGCCTCTTGGGTTTAATAGGGAGTGATTTGATTTTTCATTTGATTTGATTTGCTTTAAGAAGGAAATTATGGCTGAGTCGAGATAGGGAGGGGTTCAAGAGTAGATGTATCAGCTGGCCATGGTGACACACACGTGTAGTCCCAGCTACTCAGGAGGCTGGGGCAAGAGGATTGCTTGAGCCCAGGAGTTTGAGGATGCAATGAGTATGATGATGCCACTGCACTCTAGCCTGGGCGACAGAGCGAGACCTTGTTTCACAAAAAAAAAACAGTGGATGTACAGACCAGACATGAGCTTACTGCAGTGATCCAGGAGTAAAATAGTAGTGGTTTAGACTAGAGTAGCATGCTGGCAATGGAGAGAAATAAATTTGAGATAAATGGAGATAGAATTGATAGGATGTGATGATGGATATGAGGGAGAGAATACGTTTAGGAGTTGGAGCTTAGAGGTATGAGTTAGAGATTAAGGCTGAAAGACACTACCACCAATTAAAAAAAAAAACCTTGGGAATTTATTTACTAAAGAAGAGTGCTTACTATGTGCTAGGCACTGTTGGACTGAGAATACATAGGTAAACAAAACATACAAGACCCCTACCCTAATGGAACACTTACTGTATAGTGGAGAAATAGAGTATAAAAAAGATAAATACATAAAATATATAGTATATAATTACAAGTACTAAGAACAAATAATCAAGGAGGATGGGATATAGAATGTAGACAGAATGACCAGAGGAGACCTCACTGAGATATTCTTTGAGTGAAGATTTTAAAGAAGTGAGGAAGTAAGCCATGCAAGTGTTTGGAAGAAGAACATCCCAGGCAGAGGGGACCACAGGTACAAAGCTCTGAGGCACGAATGTGCCCACCTGTGTTAGGAATGGTGAGGAGGCTGTGCAGAGGGGGTGGAAAGTGAGAGATGAGGTCAGAGAGAGCAATGTAGGGAAGGGCTGTTGTGCAGAGTGTACAGGGCCATGAAGGTCTCTGTAAGGACTTTTGCTTTTGTTCTGAGTAAAATGGAAAGCCACTAGATGGTTTTGAGCAGAGGAATGCCATGATCTTCTCCTTTAACAGAACTGATCACCAAGGTCATGTGTTGAGCACTGAAGGGATAAGATCCCATAGAAAGAAAATGAAAGAGACCAGAGCTGAGCCCCGAAGAGCTTCAACATTTTGTGGTGGGATAGAGAAAGGGCAGTGGGAGGGGAAAAAAGGACTGAGAGGTAAGAGAACCAGGAGAGTGTGGTGTCACAAAGCAGGAGAGAAATGTTTTGGAGAGGAGAGTGATGAACATTGTTGAATACTGCCAATGTGTCTATAGATGAAGTTAGAAGTGTCCTTTGAACTTGACGACACTGAAGTTGTAGGTGTCGTTGGCAAGCCATTTTAGAAGAGTGGTGGCAGCAGATATTTAAGTGCAGTAAGTTGGAGAGGAAGTGAGAAAATGGGATGTGAAGAAGTAGAGACAATATGTGTACACAACTCTTGAAACAGAAATGGGGTAGATGGTGGGACTGTGGAATCAAGTGAGGCTTCTTTTTTATTTTGTAAGATGGAAAGTACCAGAACATCATTGTAAATGATTGGGAATGATCCAGTAGAGATTGATAATAATAGTTAACATTTGCCGAACACTTGCTATGTGTCGGACACTGTACTGGGATATGGATTAAAATAATCTGATGATGTTGATATTGCCATTTCATGTAAAGAAACTGGGGGTTAGCAAAACTAGACCAAGGACACAGGGTTAATATGTAGTAGAACGAGGATGTGAATCCAGGCATTTGAACTATAAGCACTCAGCTGCTCAGTTATATTGTCTACATTGATGATGCCAGGAAAAGGAGGACAAGTGGATAATCCCTCAAGGAGGCAAGAGGGGATGGGAATTGGAGGGCAGATGAGGACTGGCCTTTGAGAGGGGAATGATTTCTTCCTCTATAGTCATGAAAGGGAAGACAGGTGTAGTTGGCTGCAGGTGTTTTAGTGGTAGGAAGACAAGACTTTATAGTAAGAGTAGAGTGTGCTCTAGGGGTAGAGTTTGAGAGGAGAGAAAACAGTTTAAATCATTATCTTAGGGAGTGTGGAAGACATCATGGATTGTTGAGTTTTCCATTCCTGTTTGAAATTTGTGATCATGAATTTTAAATGGAACCAGTCACAATTGTGTGATTTTCTGTAGCAAGATTTAGCTGCTCAAATGTAGGCAGAGGTACATGTTAGGGTTCAGCTGGTGCCGGGATTTTGCCAGGTTTGTATAAAAGAGAAAAAGGTTTGAGGGAGATGAGGACATTTTCAAAAAAAGTGACCATATTACAGGACTGTTGAAACTGGGCTGAGTGAAGAGCAAAGTGAAGCCAACACAGATGGGGAGAAAGTCATAGAATCTGTGGACCTCAGTAAGAGCAAGGATTTGCAGCAGTGGAGTTACTTGCACAAATATAAGATCAGGATCAGAGAGTGGGATATCAGAGGTGGCCTAGTCTCTGAATGTCATGGTTCAGGTTGTAGCCATGAGAGTGGGAGGCTGAAGTGGGTGGAGGAGAGAGATGATCACCAGGAATAAGAATATCTAGAAATTACCCCCCTTTAATCTCAGTTTTCTTTCAGGGAGGTCATGACTTTGGTGAAGGCGTTAGAGCTGGTAAGTGACAAATAGTTGTGTTTCCTTCGTGGCTATTAGAGAAATAGATTTGTGAGCATGTACTATTAATTTAAAGATGATACAGGTTGCACATCCAAAATCCAAAAATCTGAAATCTTAAACCCTTCAGAATCCAAAAATTTTTGAGTGTTGACATGACAAAGGATATACCCATTGGAGCATAAGTATGATGCAAATATTCCCAAATCTGAAACACTTCTGGTCCCAAGCATTTTGGACAAGGGGATAATCAACCTGTAGTTATTTTTAGTGAAATCAAACCTTTATAAAGTTTGCAAAATTCTGTGTGTTTTTAAAAAATATTACCATCTGGCATATAAGGCAAGATCAGTCCTTGAAACTAATATTATTTAAAAAAAAATTCACATAATGTGGCACTGCTCCCTAATTTATATGTTAAGAGGTAATTCTGCTCCTACAGTCATGGAGTCACCTCTGGTAAGTGCAGTGTAAACTTGGGAACTCATCCTGCTGCTGAGGCTTTTAGAACATGCATTTATTCCCTTGCAAAAAGCCCTCAAGTCTCCTACCCTTCCTCCCTGTTTTGTCCTGGCCTGGCAAAATCAAGCAATGATTAAACCCTATTATCCACCTTCTTGCCTGTACTTGAGCAGTTAAACATTGCTGGGGGATAAAACATATGACATAATTAGTAACATTTGCTAATGTTCTTATTAATACTTTCCACTTTTGCTTATTTCCAAAGTCCGAATATTTAGAGAAAGCAAGTGGTTGTTTTTTTCTAGCAAAACTTGCAACAAATCCTTTTTATGTGTAACACATATGCCAATATAGAGCTGTTATTTATGTTGTATAAAACAAGTTATTTCCTTCTATATGCACTTTGCATATCTAATTTAATTATGTTTTTATTAATCATATTAATATAGTACCGACTCTGGTTATACTTTTTTGTCTGAATAAAAGGTTACGTTCTCTGAGCTCTAAGCTTTGATGAACACCAATCACATGATATATGAGAAATAAGCACTTAAATTAACCCTTTTAGAAAACACATGGGGTTGAGTCAGAGGCTGGATTTTACTTGGTTTTATAGAAAAAGTAAAATATGCATTTTCCCACTAATCTCTGCAAATTCTTGATGCATATAGATTATAGCCAAACCTCTAATTTTAGGGAACCTGTATCGGGCTTGGGTTATAATGCTAAAGTATTCATTATATGTTATAACAGCGCTTCTTAATAAAGAAAGGTATTGTTTTTTAGGTAAGTACTCTCAGTTATTTTAAGGAAAAAGTTGAAACCAAGAAGCACCAAAGTTCTGATTCATAAAGCAGGTGCTTATCATGCTACTTTTTAATGAAGATAAAATATATTGCCGCCTCTTTCAGCATAGCCTATTTATTCAGAAAGCAATATCCTGGGTAAAACTGTTTAGTGTTCTTACAAAATCAAATGTTTGCTACGGGCCGGGTGCAGTAGCTCACGCCTGTAATCCTAGCTCTCTGGGAGGCTGAGGTGGGCGGATCGTTTGAGCTCAGGAGTTCGAGACCAGCCTGAGCAAGAGCGAGACCCCATCTCTACTATAAACAGAAAGAAATTAATTGGCCAACTAATTTATATAGAAAAAAATTAGCCGGGCATGGTGGCGCATGCCTGTAGTCCCAGTTGCTTGGGAGGCTGAGGCAGCAGGATTGCTTGAGCCCAGGAGTTTGAGGTTGCTGTGAGCTAGGCTGACGCCATGGCACTCACTCTAGCCTGGGCAATAAAGTGAGACTCTGTCTCAAAAAAAACAAAAAAACAAAAACAAAAAAACCCCACAAATGTTTGCTACGATTTGCTAATTATAAAAATGTGTTAGCATATCAAATAAAATAAGCTAGCAAATTAGGGAAATAGTTATTAAAAATTCTTACTCTTAACATCTACAGCAAACTACTTCTGGTATAGAAGAAAATGGGCTATTTTAGTAGAGCCTAGATAGTTACCAAATGGAGTTTGAGTGGGTATCTCAGGAGACCTTCTGAAAAACTTGAGCTGCCTACATGGCAAGAACTTAAGCTATATCTATTTTAGGTAAAAAAATTTTGTTTGCTTGAAATAAAATAACATAGATTTGATTAATATTCTCTTTCCTTTTGCTCTTCATTGGGATCTCAAGGAGGTAGATCGTATTGGCCATAACACTTAAAGAGGAAGAGATTCTTGTGGAAAGAATGTCCTTTGTTTATACTGTCCAGTGAATATATAAAACTTTCAAATTGGTAGGGATCAGAACATCAGTGATTAATATCACCACTGAGCCAATACCAGAATCTCATAGTATAGGCAGCCAAACCTTAAAAACCTCCAGTATCCACATTTAACTGCATATAAGTATAAGCTTCCTTCTGCCTACCAAGGAAGTCTTCTTTCCTTGGATCCCATCCTGCTGCTTTTTAACTATTTAGCTTTTGAATGCTAAATTAGGTTTTCCCATTTCACTATAGTGTTTGCATATTTACATATTTCCATTCTTCACAAGAATTATGTACATTTTAAGCATGATTGGAAATTTGCTGCTACAACTATACCTTTTAAAAAAAGTTTCGAGATAATTTTAGATTCACAGGCAGTTGTAAGAAACAATATAAGAGATCCTGCCTACCCCCCACCTCGTTTCCAAAATAACATATGTGTAACTACAGTATAGTTTCACAACCAGGAAATGGACATTGTCCTCCCTGTAATAAGAGAGGTTACAAACTGTCTCATACTTACAATCCTGTGGGGATTCTATGTGGCTGCACTAAGTGATGACTACACTGAAATAGGAGAAATAAAAGGTTTTGTGATAACCTGAAGGTGGTTGATTTTTAAACTCAGAGCTGTCTGAACTGGAGGATTCAGCAGAACCACAATATCCACGTTTAATTATGCATAAAGTCCCCTTCTCTCTAATTTAAGCGATTAATTTTCCTGCCAAAACCCAATGTATGGAGGATAGGTGGCACATCTGGGACCTCTGCCCTCCCCTGCCTTCCTTTTAAACCACACCAACTCTGGTTTTAGCTGTTTTGTAACATGGAGGTTTCATTTACGATTTTATTTAAAGAAGAATAAAGAGTTCTAATGTTTCAACTGCTGGATTAGTTAAGTAGGCTTTATTAAAGCTAGATGTGAGGCTTAGAAAGTTAGAAAATATTCACACCAGTCATGAAAAGTATAATGCTATCTATACAAATTCCTTAGGGGGTTAATTTAAAAGAAAAATAGAATATATGCAAAAACTTTGGGTGAAAAAAGTGCTATATAAAAATATGCCTAGTACAAGGTAGTTTCTGTCAATTCAGTAATTAAAATCTGGTAATATAAGAGAGAAATGTACTGACATCTGTATCTTCTCTTGACAGTTTTAATTGATAAAGACCAGAGTCCAAAGTGGAAACCAGCTGATCTAAAAGGAGTTACTGATGAAGATGTGAATAATCACTTTAAGTCTCTAGGAAGCAGTGATTTGAAGTTTTGAGGTGACTGGCCTTTTCCAGGTATATTTTGGAGCAGTGGTTGGCAAACTACAGCATATGGGCCAAATCTAGCTTACTGCCTGTTTTTATACAGCTTGCAAGCTAAGAATGGTTTATGTATTTTAAAATAGTTGGGAAAAGAATCAGAAATTAATATTTTATGATTTGTGAAACTTATATGAAATTTAGATATCAGAGTTCACAAATAAAGCTTTATTGGAACATAGCTGTCCTCGTGTTTTACATATTATCTGTTGCTACTTTGAATTGAGTAGTTACAACAGAGATTGGATGGCCTACAAAGCCTAAAATATTCACTGTCTGGTTCTTGTCTGAAAGAGTTTGCCAAAAACCTGTTTTAAAAGATGGGAAAATTCAAAGGTCATTAAAGATTCTCTTGAGTTAGTATATCTAATTAAAATGGGAACTATGTGTGGCTTTTGGTAGTGAATTTATATGTTGATTAAATTTACATATAGATTATCAAAAATAAACATGCTGAAAGGTTTTTTTGGGATACTGTGTTAATGCCTCATAGAATTTCCTCCATATATAAGAGTGTATTTTTAAATAGTTGGGTTACTGTAGCAAAAGAGCTCCTTTTATAAACATTAGAAATCTTGGGCAAAGAGAAAAGGTTTTTATGAAGCTATCTCTCTAGTATGATTAACTCATCCTTGGCCTTCATGTAATCAGAATACCTTCTCAGGGTAAAAGTGAAAGCATTATTTCTTGTTATTTGCAATATTTGTTACTCTGGCAGAATGAGAAATTAGGAAACTGCCCATCTCTAAGATAGAGACATTCTGCTTTTTGTAATTTACATCAGACTTATGTGGGATAAGTTAATTGTACTTACATAATGTGCAAATCAGGAGAAAAATATTAATTGAAAAGACTTGTTCAAAATATAGCTTCAGTAATTGGTATTGTTGACAAGTGTTTTTTTAAGGTATACAAGAAACTGCAAGATGTTATAGACTCAAAGTTCTAGGTAAGAATAATTTTTAAAGGTCAGTTAATCATTTATTTTGTAACTTGTTATAGTTTATCCTTCATCTCATACCCCTTAGAAACTAATAGAACTTCGGGTTTGTAAGAACAAAAAGCCAACACAAGAGCTGAAAGACACATACAAGATTATGTGTTGTACCCTTCTCATAAAGGAGAAAATTGCATTGCAGCCCAGAAGATATTTGTTTACATTTTCTCAGTTCTTAATCTATTTTACATGAAGCATTTTTCTTCTAAAAAATTCAGGAACAGATCTGGAGTAAAGGTGCCATGATATTGAACATGTTTTCATTTATATTCTTAAAACTCCTAAACTGGACCTGAATGATCGAATAAATTATTTGTATAAATGGATTTTTATTCACTTTTACATTTGTTAACAATGCACAAAATGTGTTTTTTACGTTAAAAGATTTGAAAGTATAATATGTAATGTTTAAAAGTATTTGCCTTTAGTTAAATAAGAATTCATAGCTAGTTAATTGCAACTGGACTTTTATTGTACAGTTACAAAAAACGTTTTCAAAAAAATATTTGGAAAAAATATACCACTTCATAGCTAGGTCCTACAGAGAAAAGAATCTGTTAATAAAACTTGAGTTTTATAAATTAAGATGTAGGTAGTGCTTCTGAGCCCATGGTGCCATGGAAGACATGTCCTATTTGGTCATTCAAATGTAGAAGGAGGGCATTATGATTAAGCAAACAAAGCATTTGTTAAAGCTTTGTTTTTAAATTGCTATTCCTTGACATTACTTACAAAGTATCTGTAACTTTTGATTTTTAAAACTATGTAATACAAAAGTATACTTTCCCTCATCTCATAAAATGCCAATGATCTCAAGTAGGATATGAGTATTATGCTACTTTATTCATTCAGTGTCTGTTTTTAATACTAATAAGGCAGTTTGACACAAAATATTCCTGTGGGACTAAGATGATAATTGTTTTTTGTCCCCTTCAAAATTGTGCTTTAAGTGCTAACAATCACAGGCAGTTTGTTTGCAAAGAACTGATAAGGCAACTAAAAGTGGAGAATTCTTGGATCAAAGGCATGTAACTGAAATGTAACAGCACATAAGAGACAACTGCGAAAGGCAGCAGTGAAGCATGTTTGTGGGGTTAGGTAAGTCTCGGTAAATAAGGAATTGGCACTTTTATTTTCTCTGATAATCTGTTTCCACAGTTGCCACCTGGAGGTTCTTTGTTGTGCTGGTAGAGGGTCACTTGCCCTTACACTAAATGTTCCAAATGTTTGCCTTTCCAGTAGCTGAAAATTCTTTCAGTCTTCTATGCTATATGTTTCCTTCCCTCTCAACAGGCCTACTTTTTTATTCATAAAAGACCTTTAAAATGAAGTAAAGCCAATATTTCAATATAAACATATAAAAGAAGGCTAATTATCCTATCAAAGATACTCTCATCCATCTTGTCATTAGGTCAAACAATATTGTGATGAGGTGATTATCATATATAGTACAAATTTGGTTTTTCAGCTCCCACCTGCCCCCAACTTGGTTTATCCATTAGCTGATTATGCAAGTCTTATAGTTGCTTGTTCATTTACTGGCATATAGTGCAGCATATATTTCAAAGATAAGTCTCTTGGAAATATTGTACACAAGATATACTCTATTAAAATATTATTCAGGGGCACAAGGGTGGGTTCTCAGTGACAAAACTGTACTGGCATAACTGCTGAGAGGGTAGCAACAGGGATTAGACTTCTTGCTAGATATGGATCTGCGAGGCATCCCTGTTACACCCATGGGAGATAAGGGCCCAGGGCAGAGAAGGAATCTGAAGTTAAAATGTTTAGATATAACCAACACCTGCTAGTCGCTATCCCTGTGTATACTGACAAATTTAATGGGACATGCTGCTGTATGTGGCTCTGCATCCTCACCATAATACTTACTATTCCATATACCTAATTATATCTTTTAAACATAGCAAATAACCTTCCAGCAAATATCCTGACATGAGATATAAAATGAATGAAAAACCACCACATCTAGGCTTTTGTCTGAGGAAACAATCCAAAACCTAAACTTCTCTTCATGACCTGGAAATGTTTTATACTTATGGGAAACTTTGTGCCCTTAGCCTGATGATTTCAGATCCTTATATGAAGAGGAATGGTTGCTTTTCTATAAGTTGCTAGACTGAAAGTACAGTGGGACAGTATCCTGGGATTAGATAGAATTAAAGTTGAATGATGAGGTGTCCAGAGGCAACTAAAAGATGGCATATCACTCATTTCAAATAACTTCGCTCGTGTAACTTAGGGAATTCGCTCTGATGGTGGATTTCAAAGTATTGCTAAAATTAAAGGTAGCATTCCTATCTGCTTATGATTTCATATACGTATTTATCTCATTAAAAAGGTCAAGCTTTTTTCTGCCTTCTTTTAGATTTCAATAACAATGGTGTATTAATAAAAGGATCTAACACACAAAGGCTTAAATAATTTCCATTTAAACTCAATGTGTAGCAAATCTTGATGAAAAGATTATTCTAGAAGCTCAGTCCCAATTTTCCTACAAGTTATATCTTCCCCACAATTTTTTTTAATCACCTATGTGTGTGCTGCAACAGTAATAAGAAAAAGGAAAGACTTCCCCTTCCCCGAAAGATAGCCAGATTCATCAAACTAGTATGGCAGATGGCTATAAATGTCTTATAGGCATGTATTACCACTAAAAAAATAAATACATGAATACTCTCCTCGAAAGGAGTGTTCTGTCTTGTAGTACAACTATAAATACTCATGCGTTATCTGGGCCCATATTCCAGCCCTCTGTATCTGAGGCAGTAAAACTTAATATACAATTAGTACTGATGCCAGGTTTTGCTTTCTACTTTGCAGGTAGGCTGCTTATTTTTAAGATTTACTGGATTGCTGTTTATAAAAGGTACCCATACTTGTTTTCTTTGTATAGTTATATCACTGGGCTTATTAATTCAATGCAATAAATATTAATATTATGGCTTCTGTAAAATCATTATCTTTTTAAGATGGTTTTATATGCAATGTCTTAAATCATCCAGTAACAGCTGTAGCTGTTTAGGGCCCTGAGGTTCAAGGTTGGTGGTTATGCTTTTCATCTATAAAAATAAATGATTAAAGACAGGGTTCAAGGTGGACCACTTCTACATGGGTTGCTTTCTAATGCTGGATCATTTGTTAAGAAGTGGAGATCCTTGACACAAATGGTTTTGACAAATAAGACCCACTGCTGATCTCTAGGCCTTGCGTGCCATTCCCTTGCTAAGGCATTTTGAGAAAACTCTGTATCTGGGGTTTTTTGGGGGTGTGTGAATTAACAGAAATTTTAAAGGAGTGTCTTTAGCCATTTGGAACTTGGGGCACTTATTATTCCTCAGCATTTTCTTTGGTGATATCATTACTGCTTCAGGAAGAAAGTGCTGTGACATACAGCTGATTACCAGGTACCATAGGACTTCCGTTCAGCCCTTCATCCAAGCCCAGAGAGAAGTTGCTGTCAACATAGAACTGCTTAAAACATATTTCATCTTAGGTATTCTTACACAAGTGACATTATTATCATAGACATGTTTTACAACCAGATGGAGTTATTTGTAGTTATTCACACCACTTTTTGCTTTTGTTCCATGTATTTAAGCTAGCACCAACTATATATGCAGTCAAGAAAGTGTCATCATCCTACAGCATCATCAGGCTCCTCACACTCGATGTATGGGATGTCATAGTACGTGATGTTATTGAATGCCCATTGGTTCAAGGCATCACGCAAGATTTCCTGGGACAGGCGGTGTGCATATTCAAGGATCACAGGATTGATCCCTGAGGGTTGCTGCACTTCTTCTTTGACAGTAATTGAAGAAGGCATCCTAGGTAGAAGTCTCCCTCCTGGCATAAAGCTTTCTCCACTCTCACGCTGCTTCTCATCTTCAAAGGGCGTAGGAAATGGGAAAGTTTGCTTTGATTTCATACAGCCCATGTTATAAAGAGCTTTGACTAATGAAGGAAAGCAGTAGCAAAAACTATTTCAGTAGCATCTTTAGAAAACAAGACAGTTCATCCACGTGATGCTGACCAGTGCTTTCCCTCTCCAGGTCACTTCAGTAATCGATGTTTCCTTTCAAAACTCTTCACGTGTAGTGTTTATCTGTCAAGAAAAGGAAGGTTTCATTTTGAAGTTATAGAATGCAAAATAACATATGATTCAGTGGCATGTAAAATTCCCTTTCATGTGGAGGAAATGTGAGGTAACAACAGCTTTATCTTATCAATAGAAAAAGATAATCACTCAACAAAAATGGCAATTTACAAAATAGGAAAACATTTTTTAAAGATCTTGAAAACTTTATAAAACTGCAAACAGTTAAACTTTTTCTAGCTTAGATTTATTTATCTATACCAAGGGTCAGCAAATGATAGCTCTTGGATCAAATTCCAGCAGCCTGTTTTTGTAAATAAAGTTTATTAGAACACAGGCATGCTAATTTGTTTACATTCTGTCTGTGGTTGCTTTCATGCTACAGTGGCAGAATTGAATAGTTGTGACAGACCATGTGGCCCACAAAGCTTCTAATATTTACTATCTGGCCCTTTACAGAAGATGTTTGCTGACCCCTGATCTATACTGCCAAAGGAAATGAGCATATCAAAATTTCCTCCTGTCCCAAACTTCAATTGGAGTCAGGCTTTCTCCCCCGGTATGATATTTACAACTCAAAGAGTAGCAAAAAATGATGGCTTTTACACTAGTGCCAACTCTAAACAACAACACAGGTTAGACATAGCAAAGGTACCTATTTTTTCTTATGAATTCCCTATGAAATTAAATGAAAAGCTCAGATTAAAATAAGCTTAAAGATTTTTTCCTCCTAAATATCTCATTCTTACCCTTGTTTGATGTTTGGATGGTAAGTGGGCTACAATGCTTGTGATGTTCCTTCTAACCTTCCCAAGTGGTGTTGCCACAGAAGGACTTAAAACAGTATCATGATTTACCATAGTATCTATTTTGTACTATGAGGGATGGTTAAGGGAATTGGACATAGCTAACCTGAAAAATTTACTTAGAGTTGAACAGTGATACCAGAAGTTATATAGTATTGAGAATCCTTGGAGTTTCAGCCAGAGTGGAGAAATCTCATTGAACACTTAAGGCTTTTAGTTACTACTATGAAATGTGACACCATCCTAGGAGTCAGGAGCATACCTTAGAGCAGGGGTTGGCAAATGTTTTCTTAAAGGGCTAGAGAGCATATGACTTAGGTTTGTGAATCATATTGCTATACACTGAATGTTTATGCCCCCCTCCCCTGTTCATATGTTGAAATCCCAACCCCAAATATAATGGTATTTGAAGGTAAGACCTTTGGGAGGTGGTATTTGAGTATCAGTGCCCTTATAAGAGACCCCAGAGAGCTCCCTTGTCCCCACCATCATGTGAGAACACTGTGCGAAGCTGGCCATCTATGAACCAGGAAGTGGGCTCTCACCAAATATGCCAGTTCCTTCATCTTGGACTTCCCAGCCTATAAAACTATGAGAAATAACTTTATGTTGTTTACAAACACCTAGTTTATGGTATTTTGTTACAGTGGCCTGAATGGGCTAAGGCACATATGGTCTACTTCACAACTATTGAGCTCTGATGTTGTAGCACAAAAGTAGCCACAGAAAATATATAAACAAATGGGTATGGCTATATTCCAATAAAATTTCATTTACAAAAACAGCCAGCTAGCCTATGAGCCATATTCTACTAAATTCGAATAGAAATAGTCCCACTCTAACAAAACAATAAAGGAAGATAATATGATCCAGACTTGCTACAAGGTATTATTCACAATGTCTATAAATCAATAAAAAAAACTGCCATATAAAGAAGAAAATGTGAGCCACAAGCAAGAAAAAAAATAGAATTTCAAGGTGTAGCTATTTAAATATACTAGAACATAAAGGAAAAAAATTATAGTGAACAAATAAAGAATGTCCGAGAAATGGAAACTGTAAAATAAAAATGAAAACCTGAGAACTAAAATGTACAATATCTGAAATGAAAAATTGATTGTATGGGTTATTGAATATCACAAATGAAAAGATTCATGAACTTGAATATAAATCTATAGATTTACCCAATCTGAAAAATGGGAGAAAAGGTTCTTAAAAATTGAACAGAGCAGCCACTAAAAAGGTAATGCAAGTATGACTTACAATGAGGAATTAGGAAAAAAAAATGGGACAATTAGAAAACAAATAGCAAAGTGACTGCCTTCCATATAAGAAAATTATTTGAAAAATGGACTAAAAATAACCACTGAAAGGCAGGGATGATCAGACTAGTTAAAAAACAAGATCTAAACCACACAAATATAGTCAACTGATCTTTAGCAAAAGTAATATAATGGAAGAAAGACAGTCTTTTCAATAAATAGTTCTGGAACAACTGAATATCCACATGCCAAAAAAAAAAAAAAAAATAGACACAGATCTTAACACCCTTCACAAAAAATAACTCAAAATAGATCACAGACCTATTAATAAATATAAAACACAAAACTATACCACTCCTAGAAGATAACACAGGAGAAAATCTAGATGACCTAGGGTTGACGATGACCTTTAGATTCCACACCTAAGGCATGATCCATGAAAGAAATAATTAAGTTGGATTTCACTAAAACTTAAGACTTCTGCTCTACATAAGACATGGTCAAGAAAATGAGAAGACAAGCTTCAGACGGGGAGAAAATATTGTAAAAGCCTATTTGATAAAAGATGGGCTTTTAACAAAAGATTGTTATCTATAGTATACAAAACTCTGACCAACCTGGTTAAAAAATGGGCAAAAGATCTGAACAGACACCTGACTGAAGAAGACATACAGATGGCAAATAAGCATATGGAAAAATGTTTAACATTGTATCATTAAGGAATCACAAATTAAAACAACAGTGATATAATGGTGAAAACCTAAAACACTGACACCACCAAATGCTAGTAGAATGTGGAGCAACAGAACTCATTAATGAAATAAAATGTACAGGTCACTTTGGAAGATAGTTGGTAGTTTCTTACAAAACTAAATATACTCTTACCATATGATCAATCCAGTAATTATGCCTCTTGGTATTTACCCAAGTGAACTGAAAACTTACTTCCATGCAAAAATCTACACAGGGATGTCTAGCAGCTTTATTCATAATTGCCAAAACTTAAAAGCAACCACGATGTCCTTCAATTGGATAAACTGTGGTACATCTAGACAATGGGATATTCTTGAGTGTTAGAAAGAAATGAGTTATCAAGCCATGAAAAGAAAGGAGGAATCTTAAATGCATATTACTAAATTAAGTCAGTCTGAAATGGCTACATACTGTATGATGATTACAACCATATGACATTTTGGAAAGGGCAAACTTTGGAGACAGTACAAAGACCAGTGGTTTCCAGGGTTTATGGAGGAAGGTTAGATGAATAGGTGGAGCACAGACAATTTTTAGGGCAGGGAAACTATTCTTTGTGATGCTATACTGCTGAATTTATATCATTATACATTTGTCAAAACCCATAGATTATAAAATACAACACCAAGAATGAATGTGGACTAATATGACGTGGACTCTGAGTGATAAAGATGTATCAATGTGGGTTCGCCAGTTGTAACAAACACACCACTCTGGTGTGGGATGTTGGCAGTGGGGATGCCATGTCTGTGCATGCACACGCACATACGTGCACGGGATGTGTGTGAGCTCTTTGCACTTCCTGCTCAATTTTTCTGTGAACTTAAAACTGCTCTAAAGTCTATTTTTAAAAAAACATAAGCCAGCTATATGCTATCTATAAGGGGTACACTTTAAACATAAATGTGTATGTAACTAGTAACAGCTTCAAAATACATGAAGCACTAAAAACTGATAACTGAAGACAGAAACCTACAAGCATAGTTGGAAATTTAAACAATACTTTCTCAGTAACTGATAGAATATCCAAAGAAGAAAATAACATACATTTTGAATAATATTATGATTCAACTTGAGTTAATGGACATAAGACACTATACCCACTAACTATAATACATATTCTTATCAAGTGCCTATGGAACATTCACCAAGATTGACTATATGATGGTCTCAACATATTTCAAAGGCGTCAAATCTTACAGAGTATATATTCCAACCCCCCAGATTTAAATTAGAAATAAATGATAGTAAAATATTCAGCAAAGTCCCAGATATTTGGAAACTAAACATATTTCTAAATAACCCATGGGCAAAGAAGACATCATAAGAGAAATTAATAAAAGCCACATCAAAATTTTGAAATGCATTGTTAAAACTCAGAAGGAAATTTATAGATTTAAATGTAACAGAAAGGAAGAAAAGTTTAAACAGTTTATCTAAGCTTTCACTTTAAGAAGCTAAAAAAGAAAAGTAAACTCAAAGTAAGTAGAAGGAAGGAAATATAGATAAGAGTAGAAATTAATGAAGCAAACAGAGAAAATTGATGGGACCAATGCCAGTTCTTTAAAAAGCTTGAATAGACAAATCTTTATACAAAAATAAGAGAAGTCACATAGTTTCAAGATACATAAAAGTGGACATTACTACAAATTCTAGATACATTTAAAAGGCTAACAGAGGGCCAGGCGTGGTGGCTCACACCTGTAATCCTAGCACTCTGGGAGGCCAAGGCGGGTGGATTGCTCGAGGTCAGGAGTTCGAAACCAGCCTGAGCAAGAGTGAGACCCCTGTGTCTACTATAAATAGAAAGAAATTAATTGGCCAACTAAAAATACATAGAAAAAATTAGCCGGGCATGGTGGCGCATGCCTGTAGTCCCAACTACTTGGGAGGCTGAGGCAGGAGCATTGCTTGAGCCCAGGAATTTGAGGTTGCTGTGAGCGAGGCTGATGCCACGGCACTCACTCTAGCCTGGGCAACAAAGCGAGACTCTGTCTCAAAAAAAAAAAAAAAAGACTAACAGAGGAATAATATGAACAACTTTGCCAATACCAGATTCCTAAAACTGGCACAAGAAAAAAGAAAATCTGATAGCCCTGTATCAATTAAAGAAATTGAATTTGTAATTTAAATCTTTCCAAAAAGAAACCTCCAAGGCCCAAATGGCTACACGATAGAATTCTATCAAACATGTCAGGAAGAAGTAATGCCAATCTTACCCAAACTCCTCAGAAAAGAAAGGAAGAAACATTTCCAAAGTCATTCTATTATATATGAGGCTGGAATTACCCTGTTACCGAGATCAAAGAGAAGCTCAACTTTACAGGCCAATATCTCTTATGAATACAGACCCAGATATTTTAAATGGCAAATTGAATCCAGCATATTGAATATGGATAATATAGCATGACCAAGTGGGATTTATACCAGAAATAAAAGGAATGCAGTATAACATTCAAAAGTGAGTAAATGTAATTCACTATAGTAACATAAAAAAGAGAAAAACCAGATCTCAATAGAAACAGAAAAAGCATTTGATGAAACACCTATTCATGATAAAAATTTTCAAAGTATTTATTGGAGGGCCTTCCTCAAACTAATGTTAATGGTGAAAGACCAAACAATTTCCCCTATGTTAGGAACAAGGCAGTGATGTTGATTCTCATGATTTCTTTGTATAATATTGTTCTGGAGGTCCTACCCAGTGTGAGGAAGGAAGGAGAGGTAAAGAAGAAATACAAAGCATCAAGATTGAGGGATAAAGAAAACTGCCTTTATTTGCAGATGCCATGATTGTATATGTAGAAAATCCTAAGGATTATATAAAAAAATTATTAGAGTAAGTAATTTTGGCAAGCTTTCACATATAAAAGTTACATACAAAAATCAATTTTATTTCTATACTTAGTAGAAGATAAGATTATTGCCATTTGCAATAGCATCAAAAATATAAACACTTAGGGATAAAGTTAACAAAGTATATGAAAGAAAACTACATATTTCATGTATGTTATACATGAAAAATACAAATTGTTACTAAGAAAAAGTAAAGAACTTAAATAGAGGGATAAACACTGTTCTTGATCTGGAAGACAATATTAAGACAATTCTCCCCAAACTCAGCATAATTCCAGCAGGCCTTTTTGTAGACAGTGACAAACTGATTCTAAAATTCCAATCACAATCCTAGCTGATTATAGATTGTATATGGAAATACAAAGAAACTAAAATAGCCAAAATTTTGAGAAAGAACAAAGTTGGAGTACTCATAAGACTAATTTTAAGAATGACTATCAAACTACAGTAATCAGGCGATGCTATATTGACAAAAGGCTAGACACAATGGAACAGAATAGAATCAAGAGAGAATCATACAAATATGGTCAATTTTTGACAAATGTGCAAAAACAATGCAAAAAGGATAATCTTTTCAACAAATGGTATTGGAACAAGTAGATATTCATATACCCTCCTCCCTCACAAAAAAATCTACCCATACCTTATACTCTATATAAAAATTAACTCAAAAGGATCATAGATCCAAGTGTAAAATGTAAAACTATAAGACTTGAAGACAGAACATATTCATGATCTTGGGTTAGGCAAAGAGTTCTTATATGTGACACCAAAGCATGAACTATAAAAGCAAAAATTAATAAAGTAGGCTAAATCAAAACTGAAAACTTTTGCTCTGGAACAAAACAGTTAAAGGAATGAAAGATAAATGTAAAAAATATTTGCAAACTATCCTATAAATGACTTAAATGCAGAGTATATAAATAACAATCAAAATTCAATAGCAAGAAAACAGCACAGTTTAAAAAATGGACAAAAGATTTAGACAGACATTTCACCCAATACCACCTATGAATAGCAAATAAAGTAGCAAATGAAAGATGCGCAACATCCTAACAGCCATTAGAGAAATGCAAATTAAAACTATAAGATACCTCTATATATCTATTAGAATGGGTGAAGTAAAAATAATATCAAGTACTGGTGAGTATGCAGAGCAACTGCAACTCTTATACTTTGCTAGTGGGAATGCAAAATGACAGCCACTCTGGAAAAGAGTTTCATAGTTTCTTATGAAGTTGAAACAACCACTTATCATATGACCCAGCAATCCTACTCCTATTTACCTGAGAGAAAGAAAAATTTGTGTTCACAAAAAACCTTTTATATAAATGTCCATCATAGTTTAATAATTGCCAAAAGTTGGAAACAACAATATTGATCAACATGGATAATTCTTAAAGGCATGCTGATTGAAGAGGCTAGTCTCAAAAGGTTATTCTTACTACATGAGTCTATTTATGTGACATCCTGGAAAAGGTAAAACTTAAGGGACAGATAACATTAGAGGCTGACAGGGATTGGAGGTGTGAGTAGATTGTGACTACAAAGGGGCAGCAGGAGGGAGCTTTTTTTGGGTGATGGAGCTGTTCTTTATCCAGATTGTGGTGATAGCTTTAGCAAATCTATACATATATTAAAACTCATAGAACTGTTCACCAAAATAAAGTCAGTTTTACCATATATAAGTTAAAAATAAAAATGATATTTTCAAAAAATGTAATACCATTACCCACTAAGATTGCTAGAATTAAAAAGCTTCATGTTGTTGGGGACATGGAATGCATATATTGCTGGTAGGTGTGTAAAATGGTACAGCCACTTTAAAGAACTGGTTAGCTGTTTCTTATAAAGTTAACCATGTACTTAACCTGTGAACCAGCCATTTTATTTCTAGGTATTTATCTAAGACAAGTGGAGACTTGTCTGTTAAAAAAAAAAAAACTTGTACACCAATGTCTATAGCAGCTTTATTTGTAATAACCAAAGCTATTTATAGGAACAGCCCAAATGCCCATCAGTAGGTGACTGGATAAACAATGAACTGGAGATAGCCTTAAAATGGAATAGTGCTTGACAATAAAAAAATAATTCACTATTGATACATGCAACAAAATGGATGAATCTCAAACATGTTGAGCCAGGGAAAAAAGAGATCGTATTTATGTGAATTGCAAGCTTGGACAATACTAACCCTACGAATTAAAATCCTAATAGTGGTTCCCTTTCAATGGGAGGTGGTAAAGACTTCTTGGAAGGGATCATGAAAGAACTTTCTGTGATGGAAACATTTTATACCTTGATTAGGGTGTTGGTTACATGAGGTATATGTTCGTTAAAATTTGTCAGATTATATCCTTAACGCTATATTTATACCCTATAACACTATGTTATACCCTATATACTATATTTCACTATAATTTTTACTTTAATAAAATGTACAGCTCAGTTTTGAGAACACTCTGGGACACCTAAATCCAGGGGACTAATGTATTTGTACCTTAAAAAGACTGCCTGTTTCAGTCACACTGAATTTTAAAATCAGTCTAAAATTCCAGCTCTTAAAGGGATTGGGCAGCATGCAGAGCACATACCAGCCCCCTGTGCTGTATGCCTCCAATTCTTCGCTGCTGTTTCCTTTGTATGCTGGCCTAAAACCAGCCCAAACCCAGTGGTCATATTCTTCTGGACCTAGAGAAGAGCACAGCTACTCCTACCACCAGTTGCCAGTTCAAGGGCTGTCTTTATTTCTCACTTCCTTGAGTGCTTTGATTTACATTGATGGCAATAAAAGAGAAACCGAATTGGAAATTGGATCTGAGAGTCCTTTGTCCTTTATGGTGCTGTTTCTGAACTCGTGAGGGGTGGAGTGGGGAGAGAGAGATATAACCTTATCCAAAGAACTAGATTAATAATACTTCATCCCCGCCCCTCCCCACCCCCCCGCCTTTAGTTTGACGATATTTCTAGATTGTCTATAGGACCTCAAAATACTTACATAGTAAAATATTTATGCTGTCAATCTTCAACTGGTTTAGCCATAGTGCTTTTATCAATGATAGAAGATGACTGTTCATCAGTTATTTATCACTTCTGCTGACTATATTATGTTTACCACTTCTTCCCAACTAGTAGATGAAATAGCCAGATAGGCCTGGCTATTTCCACTTGCAGAGGAAACTGACCCAGAGAAAGTTCTTATGGCAAGTAAGTATGGACCTCCTGCTGCTACTTCCAGACTCTTCCTGGAATAACAGTTGTTCCAACGATACTTTCTCCAGTCACAGATCATTTTTTAAGTGTTAAACTTCCTCCTCTTCTTGAATTTATATTAATAGAACCTCCATCCCAACTTTGACATTAATTCTTGCCAGTAAAGACCAAGGCAGCTCCTTCCCAGGGTCTCTTATCACTGTCTTGTCATTGCCCCTGTCCTTGACCTGGTCTCTCAACCACCAGCAGGGACATTATGGCCTAGAGCTTTCCCAAACAGGTCTGTGGGCACTACTCTAGGACTAGCTGTCAACTCTGGCCTTCAGGTTCTGTCTTGGGTAAAATGACACTGATATATTCATGTCATTAAGTAATCAACTGCTCAACTAGCTGTCTAATGGAATTGTTCCTTACATGCTGAGAGAAGTTGCAGTTACCCTAACAGAATGGGATTAGTAAACTGCCCCACATATTTGTTAACTTGATCAGATTTTAGCTCTGTAGTTTGCATCCCAAAGAAGCCTCTTAAGATTTATAATGAATGAGAAAGTATGATCCTTAAAGTCAGAACTAAAGGGGAAAAAAAGTTTTGTGTGAAGCATCTATTGTTCATAGTAGCAGCTGTTTAAATACTTGTTAGAATCTTAAAAGGCAATTACAATCCAAGCCTGTACACCACTGAAAAACAAATATGCTTATATAATTTCAGTATCCCCTAAAAACATAGTTGATTCATAAAGAAGAAATGAAGTTTCAACAATGTTAACCATTAATGCGAGTTAATGATTAAGCAGATATATGATTAACCTTAGGAGAGCAGATGTGATCAGCTATCCTGAGTTAATTTTTAGTCTGTTATTCATTTGTCAGTGGGAAGTTACTATGGTCATCAGTTGAAGGCATGATACTAAATGCTGTATGTTAACCAGGAAAAAGTGTTTTGGCTTTCTTGTCATTTTAACTGGCTGATTACAGAAATATAAAATGTTGAAACAAATAAAATTTCTCAAAAATATTTAAATCAGTGTCTTTTATGCCGTTAGCATATAAATCATAAGATACATAGAGCTTTTAGTGAGAACATACCTTAACCATCCAGTCAGTCCATGTTGAGGGAATATGTGTTCAGGACCTATGTCCATAGAATGTAAGTGCTTTCAAAATTTACTTAATGAAATAAAATAAAAAAGAGAAAGACCAAGATGAGAACTTATGTAGGCTATAAGTAGTGTAGATGCCCAGAGAAGGTCTTTAATTTGTTTAATCTTTGCCCTAATAGGTGACGTGGCCAATTGTTCACGCCACTGCCAGCTAAACATAATAAAATCTAACAGTGCCTTTTCTCCCACCACTCCCTCTCCCTCCCAATGCATAGATACATACATACACATCACATACATACATGAGGAAAAGAAAGCCCCTTTTACATGTTTCAATGTTTGAAGCCTCAAAGCACTAAGTATATAAAGTGCAGCAAGCCACAGGCTTGGCATTTCCCCTAGGAATGGGTCTAGCAACTACTGGGCCTTTTGTTGGGTCCTTCAAAGAGATAATGTGATTTCCTGTAGCTCATTATTTATAGTTCATTTTGGAGCTGTGGTCCTCCATCCTGGGTGCAGTGTCACTAAAAGAAGTAAGCTCCTTGGGAATATGCCAGGGAAAGTATCATAAAAAGCCTTAACTTGGATAGGGGCTAGGCCCAAACACAAAGCTCCAGCAAAAAAGTCCCACAAAACTTCTGAAATCTGCTCTGTAAACAAACAGGTTACTAAATCCCTGGAAGTCCATTTTAAATACTAGATGAATACAGGTGGTTTATTTTTATTATTGTCCCATTTTATAAGCATTTACACAGGTTTCTAAGATGCCTTATACCTCAAGTTATGGCTTAGAATGGGCCCTATCCTGAATTAATGCAACTCTCTATAAAAACCATGTTATAGTCTTTAAAAAAGTCTTATGCATATATATGTATATATATAGTATCTTTCAAATTTCAGTGTAGATGCCATTAATAAAAATGCCAATTCATTAAAAACATAACTGAGTTCATTAAAAATATATATAATTGGCTGGGCATGGTGGCTCACGCCTATATGCTAGCACTCTGGGAGGCCAAGGTGGATTACTTGAGCTCCAGAGTTCCAGAGCAGCCTGAACAAGAGCAAGACCCTGTCTCTACTAAAAATAGAAAAATTAGCCGGGTGTCGTGGCATGCGCCTATAGTCCTAGCTACTTGGGAGGCTAAGGGAGGAGGATCACTTGAGCCCAGGAGTTTGAGGTTGCTGTGAGCTATGATGACACCACTGTACTCTACCTGGGGCAACAAAACAACACTGTCTCAAAAAAACAAGAACAACAACAAAAATATACATATAACTGAGTTCCTAATAGCATATTTGTCATTATTTGTTCTCTAATGATACTAAGAGTATACTTTCTTGTAGGGCTTTGTGAAAATTGGACAATAAATGGAAGTCTTTGTACTGGGAATATTGGGAATCACTGACTTGGACTAAATTCATAAGGATCAAATGACACCACTTAAACAGGCAAACAGAAATGGACTCAATTTAAATTTAATATTCTTTCTCTTTCACCAAAAAGTAAAAGCTAGGAAATACTATAAATATGACTTTGGTCAGTCCAAAGGTCACCAAAAGAACACTACTTAGGGTCCCTAGGAACTGAGTGGTTGGTTTCACCCTCAGGCACACAGAACACATACAGTGTGCAGCGGCTCACCAACAGGGCAGCCTCAGGATGATTCTTCGTGTGGTCACACATGGGGCCAAAATTTCCCAATGGAGAGGCAGAGAAAATACCGTTGATAAATGAAAGGACAATGTTTGAGATTCTAATAAACCTGGGTGAAGCTGTGTGATATAATTTTATCTGTAAACTGGGCTCTACTTCATATAGTCATCATGGAAATTAAGTGAGATTCTCTATGAAAAGCATCTAGAACTGCCTTGGAACATAGAAGGTGTTCTGTGTTATTGCCTTATTTCTCCAGATTGTCTCCTAAACCTACTAAGATCAAATTATTATTTAAGTGCTTTAATTATTATATCTTAAGATTATAATTAAGGAATGTAGTATAATCTAAGAATGCCAACAGTTATTTTGGATTTTGAAAAGTTAGAATTGGGTGATAGCTTTCTTAAGTCAGGTATCAATACTTCATCTCATTTACCAGGACCTCCAGGTGGAAGGGGAAAAAAAAAATCAACCAACAAGCAGGCATGTCACTCAGCGCTTCTGGGCTTTACTTTGGGTGCTATGTGGCCTTAACCTGGCCACTCTTATTTATGACTATAAATATGGAACTTCAATCTGCAGCAGTTCCTCTAGCACCATAATATAAATCCTCACAGGAAAATGAAAAGTAGCTTCTGACCAACTAGTTAAGAAAACCTGACCTAGAACCTCTCCGTACTTTATCACCATTTGTTAAGGTGGTATTAAGCCCCAAATTCTAACCATGTCCATGAATCACATTTCTTTTGCAAACTCCTGCACATACATATGTAATTTAATGTTTTTTTTTATCCCGTTACTCTTTTATCAGTTTGACTCACAGGCCCCAATTACTGAACCTAAGAGGGTAGGGTAGAAAAGGGCTTTTTTCCTCTCCTAAAAATCCAATTTTAGTCTTTATGTTATGTAGTAAAACCACTTCACGTATTTTAGAATAAGCAGGTGACATAATAGGAGTGTTAAGTGCTATGCACTACATTAAATTCTAGGCAGCAGATGTAATTCTGAGCACTGAAAAGAACCATTACTCTGATGTGGAGACATGGAAGAATAATACAGTGTTCCACTTAGACTCTAGGTCACAGTATCAAAAATTCAGAAAGTTCTGCTATTTAAAGTTTAATAATTCTTTCATGGTACATATACTACACTTCTTTCCCTAAGGAGTTATTGTAGGGTTTTTATTCTCTGTGGCTGATGGTACAGTATTTTGGGGAGAAAAGAGGTACATTTAATTTAAACATTTTTTAAAGCCCTATTTTTACCCATTAGACTTTATTTCTCAGTAATCCAAGGAAATTTCCTGTCCCATCAAGTCAGTCTCCTTGTCACACTCATACTCATTTCCTCCTTCTAGCCCCTTCTAAGTTGAAACACAGCACTTCCCCTATCTCCAACCCAGCACCCTTTTCCCGCTTCCTTACTTACACCACGGTACTATCTTAAAGGACAGGGGAAGCCCCATCTTCTTCACGCAGACTTCCCAGAATACCTCCAACTCTTACTCAGAATCCTCTTTTTGAACTGAGTATTCTATTTAATTTACAAATGCTATCTCCTCCAGTGAGATTAGATATTTCTCGAGGGCAGGAGTCCTTTTTTTCTTGTATTATTTTGCACAGAACAGTTCTGTACATCAAAGCACTTAATGAATGCTTATTAAAGTTTGGCCATTTATCAAATATCCATGTGTCTGCAATGTGTTGGATGTTGGGAATAAAACAGGAAAATTTACATAGTTCTGCCTCTTTCAGGGTGTTTACACCCAAAGGCCACAAACTTGCAGTAGTGTTTGGCCGGTGTTTTTGTTTGGCTAGTGCAGTGTTTAAATTGCTCGGAATTGGAATATCCCTAAGCTGGTCATTCACTCTAGTCCAAGGTCTGTTACTCCCTTGGGTCTGGCACCCACTCAGCTTCACTAATTTATGTTACCTTCAGCCTCTTGTGAAACACACTTAATTTTACAACTCTAAATTTATACAGAATAAATTAATTCTTAAAATACAAAGCTCTCCCTTTATCAGATCAGTACTAGAGTTATTTACTATTTATCTAGTCAGTACTAGAGTTATTTACTACTGCCCAAACTTCCAACATTATAATACCATGAGTAGTTTCATTTCTCTGCCACCAACTTGGTGCATGTTGTTGACAGTACACTCACTATATGGAAAAGAGGCTCCAGTTACAAAATTCTAAAATCCAAGGGCAGATGGTATATTAATTAATTAGAGAAAGAAAACAGAACTGCTCAGCAACTGTTTTGCTTCCTTAAAGGCAAATTATCTCCAAGCTAGAAAGGATAGAAACCTCATTAACAACAAACTAAGGTACAAGAAGAAGAGGTCACTTTATAAGAATCCTCATCTTTTAATGGTGAATTACATTCCAGGGTACCAAGAGAAACTGCAGATGTCAGTAGAGAAATATTCTGACAATCTCCAGAAAAACATGGAGAAGGGTGGAGGTCTCAAGAGGCTAGAGACTCAAAACGTAATTTTTTAACCCCTGATGTTTTTATTTTATTTTTAATATTCAAAACTAAAGGAAAGAATTTGAATTACTAGGCTTTACAGACCAGTAAGTTTGACATCAATCTCTGGCAACATTCAAGACTTAGTCACTAAATAGGGAATAATTAGGGGGTAAAAAGATTGGGCATTTCTAGGAACTAGCAGTTCACTAAGAATCATTTAGTTTTAAACTAATGTCATTTAATTTTGTGGTATATCAGGGAATATTCAAAAATCTTTATTTTTAGCAAGGCATTTGATTAAAATTTTTCTTGTCCTTATGGAGAAAACTGATCTTTGGACTAGAATCATTTGCTAAATAAGAAAGACAGGGCTGAATCCAGCTAATTCATTAATTTGAGCGTTTGAGTAGTTGGCTCTTCTGAGGGCCAACTGTATTTCCAACCAGTATTATACTTGGCACTTTCATTACCTTGAATTTTAACCACCACCCTGGAAGGTAGATGTTACTGACCTCTTTTTATTGATATAGAAGTTTCTCAAGGTCACAAAGCTAGTAGATGTCAGGGCCAAACTCAAAAACCAGGCTCCAAAAATCCAGGGCCATTTCTGCTGTGCCACAGGCTTCTATCTAGATGTGCCACCATGAAAACAAAATGACCTGTCCCATATATTATCAGTGACTTGAATGGTGAATAAACTGAGCAAATGTGCAGGTGACACAAAACCAGAAAGTAGAATTAACATGATGTCACAATCAAGACTAAAACAAATCTAACAAACTGGAAATGGGAGGGAAGCTTTAAGTAATACAAGCCGACAGAACAAAAAAGTTCAGATTCAAGAAATGCTTAATTGCATAATAAAACAATAACGCCTACCTTCACAAAAAAGCATGGGAGGTTGGAGGGGGGGGTTAGGTTTTTAGTCAATTTTGGTGTGTTTACTACAAAAGCCAATTAAGCAATAGATGATTTTGTGTGAAGATGGGGACTCACTGCACTCCACACTGTTCTTGTTAGACTGATTTATTGAATTAAATTTTGATCTAAGGACTTTTAGCAAAGAGAAGGGTCTTAGATAAGGAAGGAAACATAAAACTATTATTTATTGAAGATAACATTTACTGACTTCTAGGCACCTATACTAAGTACTTTACGAAGATTATTAATTTAATCCTCACAATAACCCAATGGTAGGTAAGAGTAGATTATTCACATTTTACTGACGAGGAAACCAAGGCTCAAGGATCTGAAAGACTATCAAGAGAAGGAGACAAAAATCTTATTTTGTATCACTTTCGACCTTTCATTTAACTATTTCTTGGTCATGGACCCTTTTCAGACTCTAAAAAATTTTAGATCTTTTTTGCAGAAAAATCCTGTTTACAATTTCACAAGTTGGAGGGCTACTGGCAAATTGGACTAATGAAAAAGGTATAAGGAAGCAATTGTTCGTTTCGTGTAAACAAGGACTTGCTAACAGAAAGGAGGAATACCTCAAAATGTGAGCTCTCTGTCACTGAAGTATTCAATCAAAATGTAGCTGGGTCTTTTAGGAATGTTATATAGGAGATATTAAAATAGATTGGAGGTCGGTCTATGATTTTAAAGTATCCATTTCCTATAAGATTGCAGGCCTAAATAAGTAATTTTTATAATGTGGGAAAAACAAAGTTAAAAACTGAAGTTATTTTTCCAGACTATTCTGCTTGAATATTCAATGTTACTTCCCATCTATTTGTGATAGCCATCTCAGGTACTTGAAAACAACCCAATCCAAAGGAAAAAAGGAACATCCAACTGTTGATGTTGGTGTAATTTATACTTTGTCATAATAAAAGTGATTCCTTATTCCTCTGAATTCTTATCTTAAAATTTCCCTAATACCATATACACTAGATTCTAAAAAGATGGAGTCTTTGATGAGAACATTTACTAGTTTATAATTTTGTTAACCTACTTCTATTAATATGAAGTTGAAGGTGGGTGTTGGTGGCAGACGAGAGACGTTAAGAGAAACAACTCCAACTGTTCTGCTTTGCTTTTCACATCCCTTGGCTAATGGCTGAGGATCGAACCGTCCACTCCGCTTTCTCATTTGCATTATTTCACCTCAAGATTCAGCCTCCCACAGCTCCAACTAGAACCAGAGCTAATACTATGCGCAACATATGCCATTCAGAGCACAATTCTGACAGCTTGGCATACAAATAAAATGTTCACGGGCAAATCTTTTTACCTGAAAACCTTCATCCACTCTTCAGGTAAGAAGCAGGATGAAACTGCAACTCATAATGAAATACCTTTAATTTGGGGGCTCAGAACAAGATGGACGCAAGTAGGCGCTAACTCTTCTCAATTAGGGGGACGGTAAGGCAGCTGGCCGAGAAATGTCTGTTTTAATCAAAGCGTCCTGTAACTCACAGGTTTCTGCCATTGAAAAATCAAACAGGCACGGCCGGCAAGCAAAGACCGACAGACCGCCCGCCCCCGGCCCCAGCCGCCCCCTCCCCAGGTGTTCACTTACGCAACGCCTCGCCGGGGCAGCTGCGCGCCCCCCGCCCGTCCCGACGGCCGCGGGGGCCGAGGCGGCACCTGCGCTCGCGGGCGGCAGGCCTGGCCCGGTCCCGGAGCCCGCGCTGCCCTGGAGGGGCTGCTGGCGGCAGGGTGGGCAGCGCTGCGGCCGGCGAGGGCAGCGGCGCCGCCTTCCTGCCGGCGCCCGGGTCAGTGGAGAGGCAGCTTTTGGAGGACGGGGCGTCCTTCGGCGGCGCTCCGGGCTCACGGCCCCTCCTCCCGCCGTCCCCGCCGCGCCAGCAGCGCGCGCCTCGCGGGTTCGCGCCCCGCACCCGGCCGGCCCCGCAGGTGGCAATCAAGGGACGCCGGGCTCCAGGGCGCGCCCTCTGCGGGCTGCACGCGAATTTGGGACGGTGGAGAGAGAGGTTCCAGGATCGCAGCTCAGGCAGGGCCAGGGAGAGCTGGGCTATGAGAGGGGTAGGTCTGGGCCTTCGTCCTCACGCCCATCCCAATACGCTGCTGCCTCCGCGACGGGAACTAGACCCCAAAAAGTTCAATGGAAGCATAAGCGAGCAAGTCACTTCACTGCCCTGGCCCCTGGCCCCTGACCCCTCATCTGAGCCACCTGGGCTGCGAACTCTGAGCTAGCTCTGCCCTGGTAAGAGGAGGAGCTGCTCTCCAAGGCCTCCCCAGGGGCGGGGCCTGCCTTGGGGACAGCAGGTGCTGGCCGCACGCAGGTGAGCTCCGCAGCCTCCCCCCGCCTTCCCGGTTCTGGGCCAGGCTTAGCAGCCAAACCTGCTTTGACTGCAAACCCCACGCTTTGCAGAGTTAGGCCAGGGACTCTGCCCTTCCTAATTAGTTTGCACCAAGAGTATACACAGCAAAAGTGCTTGAAGTTCTTAAACATTTAAGGAGACATCCATTTTGTACTTTTCTATCCAAAAATCCAAAAATATTTTTCAAGCTTGTTTCTCCTTGAAACAACATTTCTAAAGACCATTTTCTCACCCTGTAAACATTGAAATCACTACCTCAAAACATGGCCATTATTCAGTTACACTTCGCCACACATTCCATGTGATGCCTGCATCTGCCCAGCACGATTCCTAGCAATAGTAAAAGTCCCAAGAGAACTACAAAAGAACCATTATGTTCATTGTGTTCTACAATGGATTAGTCAATGCAAAATTCATGCTTGAAGGGACCTTAGTGATAACTTCGTTTGACTCCTTCTCATTATAGATGAGGCTCAGAGTCCGACTGAAAAAATAAACATGAAAAAGACTGGAACCTAAAAAGCTCACAATCTGTACACTAACATATGAGACTTCACTCTCTGAAGGCACAGCATAGTAAGGAATAAACCTAGATTGCAGAGGAATTGAGAAACATATACAAAATCTAGCTCAGAATCTTTTACATTTTAAATGAATCAAGCATTCTTATTTTTAACTATGCTAAATTAGCTAAGGTAACTTACACAGTGGCCCAGAAATGTAATTTTTCTTCATGCTATTGTGATTAATGGAATTGGAGTGGGTGTATTCTGACAGTCATAGAATATGAGTATACTTACATTGATTTGTCCGATAAGTATCAATTTTTAATGTATACAAACTGATTAAACTTAGATAAAACAAATATTAAGCTCTCCATATTTCAGGCATACCATGCTGAATAATTACGCTCAAAGGCAAGGCTCCCCGGTTAGGCCCGATTCTTCACTTACGTCACTTGCTTGCCCTCTCCCTTCCCCCGCTTTAAGGCTCCACCATCCTTAGGAGACCTCTGGGTTCCACACTGAGAGATCCGTGCCAGTCCTTGATGTGCTCTAGGCAGGGGAAACACTTAGAAATATGACGGGTTTTGCTTCCCAATTAGCAGGACAGAAGGAAAGACGGAGTGAGTGAGAAATCAGCCTCTGACCTCGCCCAGAAAGAGCAACGCCTGTACACACGTGCATTATTCTCTTTCGCTCCATTCAAGAACACACCAAGTGTTCTGGGTAGCCTTTGGTCTAGAACAAAGCAGGCGATAGGGGATCTTGGCACACACACCGCACTGAGCTGCTCCTGCCAGGCCCAGGTTGGACCCTTCCTCCACCACCCTGGGTCTGGCCAAGCCAGCGGGGGATGCCCAGGTCAGGACTGGCAGGGTGGCTGAGGGAGGGTGTCCGGGGCCACCGCCACCTGCCCTCATGGGTGCAGGCTGCAAAGAGTGGAGACTGACTGACTGCCACCCTTCTGGGGCAGCCCTCTCCCCTCTCTGGAGGGCCTCCCTCAGGACCAGGAGAGTCTGAGCCACTCCTCGATAGCTGGGCCACAAGAAGAGCCTTGGTCTCTCTCCTCAGGACTGCACGCCGCGCCCTGGTTGAGATGGTGCCATGCTAAGACCTGGAGGGAAGATGCCTTGAGGAAACGTGGCACCTTCTGCTGCTGGGTTCTAAAAGGCTGGCTTTCCTCACAGCCACCCCTGCCTACAGCTGGGAGTCAGGGCCAGCATGTCTGCCTTCCTGCCATTCCCTCACCTGGGCTTGAACGTGGATGCAGAGGTGGGAACCCAGAGCTGCTCAAACTGGTGGTGGCAGAGACCTACAGTAGGATTTTGAGAGAGTGACGAATACAACTTTTCAAAAGCAAGAAGGAAGTGAGAGAGGAGGAAGACCCCCAGAACTGGCCTGAGGTGAATGTGGTTAGGGTGGGGTTCATGAACTATGGTTTTCTTTTTGCCAGAAGGTTATAGAAAGTAAAAATAATAAAGATAGTAATGACAAAATACTGGAATTTGAACATAAATTATCTCACTCCAAAGCCCATGCTGTTGATAGGAAAGAAGTATTGAACTTGATTGAGGTTCGTATGCCAAATAATAAACTTGCAATTAATAGAATTAAATCTAGACACCCGCATACCCTTTGCCCTGTAAAGAATTCCCATTTCTACCCCGAGGCCCATAAAACTTCCACTCATGACAGATCAGAGAGGTAGACAGCAAGCTCCCTTCGCTGGTTCTCTACTTAAACAACAAGCACCTTTAACATCCATTTTGCTTCAGGCAGGCTGGTCAGACCTTGCACCTCTGGGAGAAGTAAAGGAGGTTATGCCAGCGAGGCAGAAGGAACCTCCTCTCTAAAAGAGCTCTAAGTAGTGAAATGCTGTGACCCTGTCAGAAGGGATCTGGGCCCCGGACTCATTTGTCTGCCACTGGGGCTCTTACTAGCATATCAGAGAGTCAAATGTCTCCATTTGTTTTCTGATCATGAAGTGGTGAGGACTGGATAGGTAGATGGAATGATTTGTGCGTGTTCACTCACATGGAGGCTACGGCATACTGTGCACTAGAGAGAGGTATAAAAATTACAGAAAAGACTTAGAATAGAAAATGTTGCTTACTAGCCACCCACTCCCACTCCCAGAAAATACCTCAGGTTATAAAAAAGAAGCCAAAGCCAAATGGGCAGGTAGAGGAAAATTTAAATGCTACCAAGATAAACTTACTGAGGAGACAGAAAAAAATACCACTGTGGGTTATGAACCCTGATAGAATAGCACATGGGTATGACTTATGAGAAAACTCGTTTTGAGATTTACCTCCTCATTTCCTATATAATAGTCCACTGGTCTAAGGAAAAAGAAAACTCTTAGTGGTTATTGGAAAACATGACTATTTCCTACATATATTCTCATTGATCCAGGTTTTGAGTACTATTTTTTATATGTTCAAACTAAAATGGTCTCTCCAAAACAGTGAACTTAATCTTGTATGTGCTAAGTTTTTATTTGGATTTGGCTGAGACACCTAGATAACTTCTCTGAGTAGGTGACAGTCACATTTTCGTGTCAGGCTTGAGACTAGGGTTTTAGGATGCAAAGGTTTAAAAATCAGAAGCAGAAATGATGTATTGATTGTTTAGCACTTTCTGTAGCCCAAGACACCTAAAATGCTTCTTGATGAAGAACTAGCTATGGGTATGAAAATGGTCTTATCCTTTGCTCCTGAGATGTCCCTTCTGTACCACTCCCAGTTGCTCCTACGTCCTAGCAAGCTTCAAAACCTTGTTGCAAACCTTAACCACACTGTGTGGAGACCTTAACCACACCTTAACCACCTCTTTTGTTTAACACTTTCCCAGAATCAAAGAGCAAATTTTCAGATTACCTAACCAGCCAAACAGATGAAAATGTAAATTTACCAGGATGGTTTCTGTTGTTGTCCATTTTGTTCTGCTATAACAGAATATCTGAGAGTGGATAATTTATAAAGAACAGAAATTTATCTTCTGGAGCCTGAAAAGTACAAGATCAAGGCACCAGCAGGTCCAGCTGTCTGCTAGGGTTGCATCCTCTGCAGGGGAGGGAGACTGTATGCTCGAGTGCAGAAGAGAGGAAGATGGCACGCTAGCTGGATACTGCATGAAGCCTCTTTTAAAAGGGTCTTAATCCCATTAGTGAGGGGGCAGCCCTAATGGCTTCATCACCTCTTAAAGGACCTCCCTCTTAATGCTATCACATTGGCAACACCTGAATTTTAAAGGGTACATTCAAACCACAGCAGTTTTCCATTATAATATTTTAAAGTATATCATGCTATGTTTAAAAGTTCTTATGCCCAAACTCAAATTTCCAAATTGTACTTGAAGCCATTCTAGTCTTATTTATCATGTCACTGAAATGAGAAATGATTGATATTATCTTCCTTATGTGAAAGACAAGATTCAAATTGCCCCTCAAACCTTCTTGTTCCTGAGGGAAAATATTTAATTTTTTCCTCACAGAATTTCTTTTACTCACATTTATCAGGCTTCTCTAGACCCATTCTGGTTCTCCAAATGTAATTAAATGTCTCACGACCCAAACTGGGGAAAATTTCCAAATGAGAGTTTAACTAATGCAGAACATTAGAGTATTTTGCAACAATATCTCCGGACCACATATCTAATCTGCTCATTAGATTAACAACTATATAGGTTGTCAATTATACCATCAGTCTGTTCTCATTTGTTTCATTTTTCCGTATAGTTTTTCAGCATACATTTTTGTGTTAAGTTTTGGTCTTGAGGTTACTGATGTACATGTATCAGTAAATAAGCCTCATCATTTCTATATAAGATCTGTCAAAAGATCTGTATTTTACACTAAAATACATTTTGAAGTCTTTAGGTCACCATTAAAAGACACTCTATTTCTGTTGTGTAAGTAAATTCAACAATCTTCAAAGAGGTAGAAATGCCTGGAAATGAATGAGCATCTTATTTTGTTGTTATTGGTGTTGTCTGTTATGGTTACCTATATTTATTCCCCCGCCCTGTACATTCTGAGCATCTTGAGGATAGGAACTATGTACTTTATGTATTTTATGACTCACTTCTAGTACCTGGCATATGGAAGGCTTGAAATGTTTGTTCAGTTGAAGATTATTCCTCTGCTTTGGTGCTTTATAGAATTTCATCTCAGTTTAAACAGAGACAAATACTACTGCTTGGGCCCATGAGATTCAAGCTTTTATAAATCTTCATCTACATTTATTTTAATAACCATTTTTGGCATTAAAATGGGGCCAACTGTTTTTTACATGCAATGTGAATATAAAACATTGTTAAAAATCAGATAAATACTGCAATAACCATTGCTCTGAAATTTACTATTTCAAATGTCATATTGTATTGAATGTTTTGTTTTCCACTTAGGGCATATGTGCCTTTCGATGTGACTCACTTTCCATTGTCTCATTGCCCTGGTTGTTAAAAACAATCTGTCTCAATTTGATGAAAATAGTTCAGCTTCCCTCTGGAATTATGAATTTTCACATTTTTATTAGCTCATAATTTTAAATTAAAGCCAAATATTTGACTAATATAGCTGTGTAACTAAAGACATTAGGATGTTTATTCTAGAGAAGTTAAGAGGAATTAGAATAGATATCCGAGAGGCATTCATACAGATGAGGGACCACACCTAATCTACATTGCTCTGATGGGGAGTATAGTACTAGAACCAGTGGGAAGAAGTCATGGCAGTAAGTTTTGGATTGAATTAAGCGAGTACTGTCTATTGGTCATAACTTACAACAGGATGGATTGGTTTGTGAAATAGTGAATTTCCCCTTTAACCAGAAGTTAGATGATCTGAGACATTATAATGAAGATTTCAAAAAAGAATAGTAAAAAGCCAAGGTTCTATAATCTTAGGAGGAGTTGTTTTTGTAATAGGAATTCATGTGTGCTTGGCCTCCGGACTACATTCATCCCAGCACGATGGGCATCACCTTGATGTCTTACTGCACGGGCCCTAAAAGGACAGATTGCTGCTGTGGTCCTTGGCTGAGGAGGCAGTTTTCAATCTTTTTAAGATTTTTCCTTAGAAAGCAAATCAACTGCCAAATGTTGAGTGAATTGGTACTCAAAGCAGAACACTGGCTAATTCAACATAAGACATTGTCTATCTGCATAGGAATTTTTATGGCTTGTGATATTTCACTTAACTGTTAACTTCACTTGATGGAGTGGAGAGCTACTCTAGCTTAGAGGTAATGATGATAAGTACTATTTATTGAACATCTACCTACTATGTGCTGGTAACCATAATAACCCTTCACATGCTATCTCATTTAATCTTCACAATAGCACTATGAGATATGTATAATTTCTGTTTTAAATATGAAGAAATGGAAAAGATAATATGTGGTACAGCTTGACTTTGAACCAGGTCTGAGAACAATGCCAATCTTTCTATTATTCTATGTTCCTTTCCAAACTCTCAGCTGTATTCATAATGGCTTATTAAGTCTGGCCCTAGTTTTAGGCAGCGGTCCTCCTATCCAACTCATAATCCCTTAATTCTTACGGGCAGTACTGAAATTTGGAAAGAAGATGAGTTATTTCCAAAACTGGTGATCCTCTGGTGGTAGAATATTTGGCCTGAACAGGGTGATAAAGTATTTTGAACAATGATATTTTCTATGGCTTATATATTTCTGAGCAAGGACTATCCCATGACCTTATATTTTACATCTCACAGGCAGTCCCTACATAGAGTTGGCCTCAGAGATAAGGTAATTGTAGAGCTATAAGCAAACTAACCAATAAATGCATAATAGTGGGAGAAGACAGAATATGCTATAAAATGCAAATAATAAGAGGTCAATGAGAAGTGGGTGAGTTTTGATCAGGGCCATGAGACAATCATAGCATTTAAATTGTTGAAAGAAGGGAATGAGTGTATATACCCTATGCTAAAGAACAGGGGTGGCAACGAGCATGGAACACATAGAACACATGTGAATGGAAAGGAAATGAATCTATGAAGAGTATAAGCTAGCAAGGCATGGTGCCAAGCTAGGGTGATTTGTTAAGAGAAGAAACAGATACCCACTGAAAGTTCTTAAATTATAAAAATGAGGTAACAAAAATTGTTCTTGAATAGATTTAGGATTCATCTGGCAACTGAGCACATGGGTAGAGATTACTGGCACAAACCAGTTGTGCTACAGAAATATAGATGAAAATATATAATGACTTGAACTACTAAAATGCCTGAAAAAATAAAAAATAATTCAAAGATGTTGTTTTTTTCCCAGCAATTTATTTTTCCCCCATAAACTTAGTCTACCTGTGATTATTCTTGCCACCAACTACCAAGATCTGAAGTTCTTAAAACGTAATGGAACCACTGTCCATTGAGTTTAAGTATTTCAAGTAACAGGAAATTTTTTCTGGCCAAAAAAAAAGAAGTGTTGACCAATTACATATTTATAGAGTGAAGTTGAAGAAAAATGGAATCATCTCAGTTTGCTCAGTAAAGTAAGGCAAGGTTATTAGATGAGTCTGAGGGAACTAAGAATTTAAAAGAAAGGCTTATATTTTTAGAACTTGTAAAATTTTTACAATAAATATTGAATATATTTGTAATCAGAAGAAATACAAAGTAATTTTCATTTTGAAAAGTTGAATATAAAATATTGGAATCCCTCTAAGAAAGCATGATTATTTTAAGGGTTCCTTGGATGGGAATTAGCTACCAATGCAGTTTTACCACTTCTTTTGGCTTCATTTTCAGGCAGGCCTTCCTTTACTGTCAGTAAAATAAACAGCATGAGAAGTTTACTGTTTTTACCATTTTTCTATTTTATTTGCATTTTGTAATAAAGAATGGAATTATTGGTGCAAGAGGCAATTTATGGATAATTTATGCTCCAAATAAAAGCAGGTAAGTTGCTTGAAATCCTGTGATTGGCTTCCCAGAGGTCCTCCTAAGAACTAGAATGTACTTCCCAGTTTTGAACTAAGTAACCATCTCAATTTAAAAGGACTATCCTCCAATTAAAGACAGTTACTGGGAACGCTAGTGTTTGGACCTTGGACCTTTTCTCCATCCTGTAAATCACAGAGTGTTAATTAGTCACTGTGCTCTCAGTGAAACTGAGAAGGTCAAGCCCTATCTTCCACATCTGTTAGCCTGCCTCCTGCTCCTAGTGAGAGAGTCCCTCACATTCAAACCACCTTGCCAGCCTGCGCTGCAGGAGACAGAAGATAATGCAGGAATGCTGCACTTTTCATGGATTAGGTAGTATCCAAACCTGCTGAACTTTCAATAATTCTAATTGTTCATCTATAAATTATTTTGGATTTTCTAAGTAGACAGTCATGTCCGGTCTGAATAAATGTTTTTTTCTTTCTCATCCTTACAACATTTTTTTCTTGTCTTTTTTGGTGGCTATAACTGAATAGTAGTAACAACAGCAGCATTCTTTTAGTTCCTGATTTTAAAGGGAATGTTTCTATGTTTTACAATGTTTGCTGTAGGATTTGGCAGTTAAAACAAAATCAGATTAAGGAAGCTCCATTCTATTTCTAGTTTTCTAAGAGATTTTTTCATGAATGGGTGATGCATTTTTTTAAATTTCATAATATTATGGGGGTACAAATATTGTTAAGGTTACACATATAGCCCTTGCCCCCCCCACCAGTCAGAGCTTCTAGCGCATTCATGGCGATACATTTTTTTAAAATGCTTTTCCATCTTTTGAGATGATCGAATGGTTTCTCTGCTTTGATCTGTTAATGTGATAACTTATATAAATAGATTTTCAAATGCCAAACTGTTTTTTTCATTTCTAGAATAAACCAAACTTGGTTGTAATTTTTTTAAAGACATCAAAAGATTTGGTTTGCATATATATTTTTTTGGTATTTTTGCATTATGTTCATGAATGATATTGGCCTATAATTTTTATTTTCTCTTGTATTGGTATTAATGTTATAATAGTTTTATAAAATGACTTGGAAAGAAAGCTTTCCATTTATTTTAGTCTTTGGAGCAGGTTATATAAGATAGGAACAATATGTTTCACAAAAGTTTACCAGACCGCAGTAAAAAAAAAAAAAAGGATCTGGTAGATCTAAAAAAAATTCTTACACATATTCAAATTTCATACTTCTTGAGTCAGTTTTGGAAATTTGTATTTTTCCAGAAGATTTCCCATTTTTCCTAAGTTTTAAAATAGAACAGCATTAAGTTGTTCATTCTGTTCTCTCATATTTTAAATAACTGCTCCCATGTGGGGGTGGGGAACCTACAGCCTCAAGAACACATGTGGCTGTCTGGATCCCCAAGTGTGGCCCTTTTTTAATAAAAGGATTTGTTCTGTAAAATTTGAATTCAGTCCAAAGGCTACACTCAAGGATCCAGAAGGCCACATGTGGCCTTGAGGCCAGCCACAGGTTCACTATCCCTCAGAAGATATTACTGCATTCCTTCAATTTCTTTCTATGTAATCTTTTCTCTCTAATTGCTTTAATATTCTTCCTTATATTTGGTTCTCTAAAGTTTTACATGTAGTTATAGATTTCATGTAGCTACTTGAGGACTCGGAAAAGCAAATCCACAAGCTAGACTGGGGAATAAATCCAGAATTTGAAGTACCATTCTAAAATAGAATGGTACTTCAGTCCTCATTCTGCTAGAACTAGAAGTCGCCATTTATTCTTTGGCACACTCTAGTCTGACTTCTAACTCCATCACTCTAAGATGCCCGTTCTCATCAAAGTCACCAGTGTTTTCTGTATTGTCAATTTCAGTGGGCATTTCTTAGTTCATATTTTACTTTTTAGTGTATTCATAAGAGCTAACCAGTCCCTTCTTCCCAAAACACCTACTACTTTTAGCTTATATGACATCATATTCTTCTGGTTTTCTTCTTATGCCTTTAGCTTCTCCTACTCTTCTGAGCCATCCCTACATAGTGTCATCCTCCAGGCCCTAGTATATGTTTTCTTCTCTTCTTGTTCTACAATATTTCTTCAGGTGAGCTTATCCATTTGCATTGCTTTAATATCATCTTTCTGCCAGTAACTCCCAAACTTAAATCTCTTGCCTTAACCCTTCTTGGATGCCTAACAGACATCTCACACTTAACATGTAAAAACAGAACTCTTGATACCCACTCTCCCAATGTGCTCCTCCTTTGGTCTTCTCCATCTCAATAAATGATAACTAGTAGCTCAAGTCAGAAACTTAGGGGACATTTTTTGTTTCTTCCATTTATATTTCTACTCATCCCATTATATATAGTGCACTAGCTATTACCTAGACTACCTCTCTCCAATCGCATCCCACTAACTCCTTCTCCCACTAAGTCCTAACCACACTTGCCTCTTCACTGCAAGGACTTCATACTTTCCTCTGTTTTTCCTAGTTTTTCACTTGGCTATCTTCTTCACATCTTTCCTATCTCAGTTCAAATGTCACCTCCTTGCGAGAGACTTTCCTGATTACCTAAAGTAACCTTCTCCCCATAACCAGTTACTCTTTTACATATCATACTGCTTATTTCCTTCATAGCCTTTATCACAATTTGAAATCACATTATTTGTTTATATGTTACCTTCGTTCTATGGAATGTGAGCCCCATGAAAAGAATAACTTTATACAGTGTTTATACACTATACTACCAGCGCTTCATATAATAGTACCTGGCATACAACTGGCACTAAAAATACTTCCTGAAAAAATAAATAACAAGATACTTCCACTTCCAATGATAGCAGACTAATTTGTATTACACCAACTCTCCCACTGAGAACAACTATAAAATTTGGATAGAATGTAAAAAAAAAAAAAAAGAAAGAAAGAAAAAAAATCACAGCGAAGGTATTCAAGACCTATCAAGGGAGCCAAGACTGAAGGAGCCTACCTAAATGGAAATGCTGTGAAATGAGTTTGTTATCGTGTGCAGTATGTTCACTTGAGTCAATTTCACCTTTGTCAATTTACAAGCAACAGCCAAAAGACTGAGAAGCTGAATAGGGCTTTTAGCCATCTCACGGAGTTTGGAAGAAAAAAAAATTAGTTCGGAACCCAACAAAGTAAAAGGGCCCAAACACCCTTGGCTTTTAGCTGGAACTGCTGAAGAGATACACTCCAAAAATTACCTGAATAAACTAGAAATAAATCAACTCTCACAAAGATTGAAACCCAGTCTCTGATTAATTCAATCTCATTATGGTAATCTTTCTCTACCTAATAGGCTACAAAAGCAGAGTCTCAAATTATTGTTCTAATTTGCAATTCATGATGTCTGGCATTCAATTAAAAATTACCACATACACTCTGAAGACAAAAGACCAAAGACTAAGAGAAAAACAGAAGGAGATCCAGATACTGGAGTTTCAGGTACAAATTCTAAAATAACTATTTTTCAATGTTCAAAAAATGGACTATCTCATATAGACTCTATTTTTTTAAAAAAAACATCAAATGGAAATTTGAGAACCAAAATGTGCAATAACTAAAATGGATAACTCAGATAAGCTGGATGCAGACTAAATATAGTTAACAAGAGGAATAGTGGAGAGGAAGACTGGACAACAGAAAATATCCAGACTAAGTTATGAAATTTTAAAAAGATGGAAAATAATTTAACAATGTAAAAGACATGTGAGACAAGGTGAAAATTTCTATCATATGTAGAATTAGAGTCCCAGAAAAAGAGAGGTAAAATAGAGGATAAGTGATATTTGAATTGATAATGGCCAAAAATTATCCAAAACTAACGAAAGGTGTCAAGCCACAGATTCAAGAGCCGCCATGAGACTCAAGCAGGATAAATTAGAATAAGATGACATTTAAGCAGATCATGGTAAAATTGCTGAAAACAAATAGAAAATCTCAGAGCAGCAGAGGAAAAAGGAACCTATCTCATCCTTAGTGTAGAAGCAACAGGAGGGTCAGCTGCCTTCCAACAGAACTGATGAAAGCTAAAAGACAAGGAATGACAATATTAAAGGACTAAAAAAACCCCTGCCAACGTTAGTATTTTTTAATGACCCTGCTAGGTAAATATTTCTTAAACAGAACACAAAAATTATATTTATAAGGAAAATATTGATAGTATTAAGTTAAAATTAAGAACTTTTTTACTAAACGATACCATTAAGAGTGGAAATGCAAACCATATCACAGGAAAAGGCATTTACAATGAAGATATTTTACATAGGACTCATGTATTAATTAAAAAGAACCCCTACAGGAAAAGAACAAATACCCCCAATTTTTTTTTAACAAAAGAGAATATCCAAATGACTAATAGATATATGAAAATGTGCTCAACCTTATTAGTCACTTCAGAAGTGCAAATTAAGACCAACATAAGATATTATAGTCGCCAAAACCATGCTTTCATTCGAGGAAATAATCTGATATATGATATTCTTTTTTATTTCAAGCAAGTATGACTAGACTTTTATGTAACTCTAAATGGATATATGGCATCATTAAGAAAATGTCACTGTTATATTAAGCATTAAAAGTTACTTACTCATGTAATTTTTATACTTTATCTGTCTTGGATCTTTCAAATATTTATCATCTCTCATGCTGAAATCATTTTGTAGTAAATATTTAGTATCTGTCTTTAATTTTTCAAAGCTTATCCCTCTTAAAAAAAAACAAATAAAGAAAGAGAGCTAATTACATAAAACATTTTCCTTAACATTACTGAGTTGCTTGGGGTCAAATACAAAAGTCTAGACATACTTGCATTAAATGAGAAAGAAGTATATCCTAATATTCCAATTTGTTTCCCATTCCATGAGTTAAAACATGAGTTTCATTCAGTCATATTTTGTAAACACCATAGGAGAAAACAAATCCCTATATCTATCCTTTCTGTACAGGATAAGTTATGCAATTTTCACAAGAACTGTAAGTAAAAGGCCAAGAGACTAATATCTGGGTTTTGCATTTTGATGTGGGGGATTACCAAAGAGAAGCATGGACTGATATGCCTATGACCATGGCTTCTAAAAAAAGTCTTGGAGGCTGAGGCAGGAGGATTGCTTGAGGCCAGGAATTTGTGAGACCAGCCTGAGCAAGAGCAAGACCCCCATCTCTACAAAAAATAGAAAAATTAGCTGGATGTGGTAGTGTATGCTGGTAGTTCCAGCTACTTGGGAGACTGAGGCAGGAAGAGCACTTGAGCCCAGGAGTTTGAGGTTGCTGTGAGCCACGATGACACCATTGCACTCTTTTCTTGCCTAAGTGACAGAGCAAAACCCTGTCTCCAAAAAAAAAAAAAAAAAAAAAAAGTCTTTTTTTAAGCCTAGTGTCATCCAGGCAGGAAGGAAATAGTAGGAGTAGAGCTTGGGGATTATAGAACAATGTCCAATAGCAGTCCATAAAATGACTGTATCATTAACCTACTCTGAGACCATTGACTATGTAGTTGTTTGTAAAGCAACTTAAGAAACAGAAAACAAAAAGATCAAAATAACCTGAAATTGAAGGTCACATCAAAACTAGATTCACGAAAAGCTTAACTGGTTCTTGATTATCCGTTTTAAAAAGTTCATGATTATATCTTCAGAAATGGAGATGGGAGCAGCCCTATGTGGTCAGCTGTGGGAGGATCGCTTGAGCCCAGTTGTTCAAGGATAACCTGAGTAACATAGCCAGACCCTCTCTCAAAATTTTTTTTTTAAAAATATGAACCTTCCCTGGCAGTGTAACTGTCTGGATCTAAAGAAATGTTTTAACTCAAAACTGAAACATTGAAAGAAAGTGTTTAATAATGTTTTATTTGCATTGAAATTCTAAACTCATAAAATTACTTCTAGTTTGGCATTGGCAAATTTTAGTTCATAATAGCTTAATGTTTTCAGATACAAAGGCAGCAGTTTCAAAAGTTGAAGAACAGAAATTTAGAAGGGGCCAACAATGGCTCTTAAGAATGAATTGTTGCAACTACAATCTTTTCACATACTTTCTTCATTGACTTTCTTGATATTTTCCCCAGCCATGTATGCCAAAAGTCTGGTTTTGTGAGTCACTGACTTCAACTTTTTTCTAAAGTGATCTTTCCATCTGAGATACTGAATGTTACTGGCAAGCTCTGTTACTTTACGTCATGTTGGCTAGAAGAATGTGGTTACAAAGTAGTCATCAGCCAAGGACCTTAGAGACAAGAGAACTTGGAACACAGAGTTTCACAAAACAAAGAGAGCTCAAAGAAATGAGTCCCACTCACAGCCAAATATGACAGAACCACAACACACTAGCCGCTCTACTTCATAAGTTGAAATAGGGCATGTCCTGAATTATGTGAAGTAAACCAAAGATCCCCAGTTATTGAGTCTAAACAGTACAGCTCATAATCAGAGAGTAGATAGCTTATACTCATGAAAATGCCATTGTTAATAGTGATTTATGTAGAGGGGAGAGCTTCCATGAACTTCCTAGGAGATCTTGCCCTTAGGTTCCTCCACTGTGACCAGGCCCATGTCCACAAAAAACTGAGACAGCTTGGACTGCCTGAGACCCTTAGGCAGTTACAGCACCAATATAATTTGTACCCAATTGGGTGGAGGCCAATTACTGCTAATCATAACTTTCATTTATGGGAGAAAGGCAAATGCTTAATTCCAGCTCAGACCCCTGCCTCCTCAAGTTCCCCAGGCCCTTCTCTGTTTCCTCAGCCTTGCCGAGCCCCTATTATCCTGCACTGCAGCCCCTTCCGCTGCAGCCTTTGAATCCTAATCCAATTCTTTTTTTTTTTTTTTTAATTTTCAGCAGTTATACAGACAACAAAATCCTAATGCAATTCTTTTTTTTTCATTTAAGCATATTATGGGGGTACAAATTTTAAGGTTTTGAATAATGCCCTTGCTCCCCCTCCCTCCACAAGTCTGAGCTTCAAGTGTGACCATCCCCCAGATAGTGCACATCTCACGCATTATGTATGTGTATATACCCGCCCCCTCCTCCCCTCTCCCACCTGCCCAATACCCAATAAATGTAATTCCTATGTGTCCACTTAGGTCCTGATCAGTTAATACCAATTTGCTGGTGAGTATATGTGGTGCTTATTTTTCCATTCTTGGGATACTTCACTTAGTAGAATGGGTTCCAGCTCTATTCAGGAAAATACAAGATGTGTTATATCACCATTGTTCTTAGATCTGAATAGTACTCCATGGTATATACATACCACATTTTATTAATCCACTCATGTACTGATGGGCTCTTGAGTTATTTCCACAACTTTGCAGTTGTGAATTGTGCTGCTATAAACATTTGCATACAGGTGTCTTTTTTGTAGAGTGTCATTTGATCTTTTGGGTAGATGACCCTGCAAACTAGTGCAACCTCTGTGAAAAGCAATATGGAGATACCTTAAAGCGATACAAGTAGATATTCCATTTGATCCAGCAATCCCACTACTGGGCATCTACCTAATGCAGTTCTAATCAACCTCCTACATCCTCATGTTGTCCTAGAAGTCTCTCTGCCTCCAGGCCCTAAGGGGAGACTGGCGCTCCATGAGGACAGCCCTCCCTGCAGGACAGCAACAGGGGATTCTCTCGTCCCCTCCGCTCTCCAAACATGGGCGTTTCCCCTGCTCCTGGGAGGCTCTGCCTTGTGATCTTCTCTGCTCTGCCTCATTACTCTTAGATCTGCCTCTTAACTTTGGGACCTGAGTCCACTCTTCCTCTCCACCCTAGTGCCTGCAAAATGCCTAGATGATGAAATCCATGGAGATCAGAATCAAAAAAGATGGCAAACTTCTTTAATGATAATGCAATGCTGTGAATCCCCTCAGGAATTTATCATTTAACAAGTAACATTAAAAGTAACATGATTACAGGCCGGGCGCGGTGGCTCAAGCCTGTAATCCTAGCTCTCTGGGAGGCCGAGGTGGGCGGATCATTTGAGCTCAGGAGTTCGAGACCAGCCTGAGCAAGAGCGAGACCCCATCTCTACTATAAATAGAAGGAAATTAATTGGCCAACTAATATATATAGAAAAAATTAGCCGGACATGGTGGCGCATGCCTGTAGTCCCAGCTACTTGGGAGGCTGAGGCAGCAGGATTGCTTGAGCCCAGGAGTTTGAGGTTGCTGTGAGCTAGGCTGACGCCATGGCACTCACTCTAGCCTGGGCAATAAAGTGAGACTCTGTCTCAAAAAAAAAAAAAAAAAAAAAAAAAAAGTAACATGATTATGGATTGGGTACAGTAAAATTCATTTAAATATATAAATATTTATATACGATTGTAAAGACAAATCTTACTGCTTCCTGTTCAATAGGTGAAACATGTTGTTTAATTTACTTCAGATTTAATGTCAGAAATAGTATGTCACCATTTTAAAAATGAAACTGCTTGTTTGAGGGTTCTGCACATACTAAAATATATATTAAATTTTACTTCTGCTAAAAATCCTTGCTTTTGTGACTTTTAAGTCTTATATGTAATCACTATACCTTCTCTTATTAGCATGAGTTTTTTTTAAGTTCTAGAGACATGGGAGACATAGTCTTGAGATGAATTTACAGTATTATCATTATTATATACCCATTAATGTAAATTTTTCCCACAGTGAATATAGTTTCCTTTTCCTCAATCATGCATGTTCATTTTAAAAAATACAATTAAAAAATTAAAAACCAAGGTAAAAATAAAAATTATATAGAATCCATCCATTCCCTCAGGTCATCATGAAAGGTGACCATTCTTTCATACATGGCTATATGAGATTATATCCTGTATAATTTTTTTTTTACCATGAACAGTAAATTTAGTTTCCCTATTAGGTACCAATGTTAAAAATCTCATGTGTAACCTTCTATAATTTTTTGGAATACAAACATATTCTAGATATATAGCATGCTGTGATATGTGTATGTATGTGTGTATGTACATAGTTTAGGGAGTCATTGTTTTATAGTAATGTGATCTTATATACTTCTCTGTATTAAGATTTTCATACTGAACAGTATATTATACAAATCTCTCCAAGTCAACTGGCATAAAGAGAAAATATAGTGATTCTGTAGTCCTATGTGGCCTCGGGTAATTTTTTAAAAACTCTCCATGCTTCAATTTCATTCCCTGTAAAATTGTTACCAACCACCTCATAAAGTTGTTATGAAGATCAAGAATGGGCTGCGCTCAGGGGAAGTGCTAAATAAGAACCTAATTGATTTATTTTAATGGCTGCATGATACTAATGACATGAGTGTGCTATAATAGAGTACAGTGAGCAATTTGTCTAGTGAGGGACACTGTTTCCAGTCTCCCATTAGTACAAACACTGGTACAATAAACATAATTGTGTATGTACCTTACCTAGTCGTGATTTTATTTCCACAGGATAGATTCCTAAGAATGGGATAGGGAAATGTATTTTTAATTTCAATGGATAATTCCAGATTACATTTTAAAAAGGCTGAGCCAACATTTCCACATACATGTGAGTACTCTTTCCTCAAATCTCTTCAGCAGCAGAAATTTTCACTTTTAATTGTTGCTAATTTAATTGCTATGAAATGATATATCCTTGTCATTTTATTTGCAGGTCTCTAACTTCCAGCAAGATTGAGTATGATTTCATGTTTATTAGCCATTTGGATTTGCTTTTCTGCAAATTCCATTTGCCCATTGTTTCTTTTTGCTTATTTATGTTTCATCCATTTATAAGAACTTTTGTATAGTTCAGATCTTCTCTGTCACGTTTCAAATAAATAATGTCCCCTACTTTAGTACTTCTTTTAAAGTTTAAGTTTTTATTGAAGCTTAACATTCATTTCCTTTCAATTTACATTAAATCCTTTGCCACACAGGTTTTTAACTTACCAGTATGTGTGTCTTTTACTTTATAGCTTCTTGGTCTTGTCTTGGTTAATCCTGTCTTGCAGGATGTTTGTGTGTACATAAAACCTATTATTTCTTTTTTCTTTTATTTAATCAATCTGGAACTTCTCTTGGTTACTTTTATTTCCAGATTAATGGGCTACTGTATCAGCCCCATTTTTAAAATAACCCATTTTCCCCTTTTAACTGAAATACCATTTTTTTGTTATATATCAAGTGTCTACATGTACTGAGATCTATTTCTGAGTTTTCTATTCTGACTTGCCTTTTTTAAGCCAAAACCAAAGCCAATAAGGAGGTCATGATATGCTTCCATCTGGTGAGGCAAGTCAGTCCTCATTAGTTTTCTTTTTTATATTATTCCATATAACTTTTAAGATCACTTTATCCAATTGTCCCTAAACCCTATTCATATTTAAATTAGAAATGTATTACAAGTACTTAATTTTGGAAGAATTCATGTTTTATGACATTAAATATACCTAAAATAGATATTATTTAATGTCCTTATGTAATGTTCTATTATTTTTTAGATGGTCCTTTTAAATTGTTTTTTCTTTTTTATAGCTTGTTAGTACAAAAAAAGTAATTTATTTTTATCTACCCACATTAGGTCAATTTCAACATTAGTATTCCAATGACCATTCTAAACTTCCTCACTGTTCAAGCTGCCCTCATTCTATACAGACATCCTTCATTAAAAAGAAAAAAATTGAGGTTATCAGCTTTCCAGAGTCCTGTCTGCACAATAACCTATGTTCATACCCATTTTTAAAATGGTGACATACTATTTCTTACATGTATCAGGACAAGGAAATAGGCCCAAATGGATCAAAGATTTAAATTATGTAAAAATGAAAGCACAGAAGTATTAGAAAACAGGTGATATCTATTATAACTATGAGAAAACCTTTCTAACCATGACTCAAAATCTAGAAAGATTAACAGTTAAAAGTAAACATAAACAAACCAAATACTTCTGTCAAAATCAAAACAGAAGTGACAAAATAGGAAAGACATGCAACTCATAGCACAGACTGAGTGCTTTATACACATTCTCAATACATATAAAAACTTCTAGAAATAGAGAAGAAAAATACCAACTTTATAAAAAAATAAGCAAAGGGTATAAATGGTTTATAGAAAAACAAATACAAATAGCCACTAAATATGAGATGATGCTAAACTTCACCAATAAAATTGCAAATTAATATTACACTGAGATACAATTCCTCAAGTATCAGATTGGCAAAATCCAAAAGTCCTATAACACACTGTTGGAGAGGCTATGAGGAAACAGACACTTTCAAACCTTGCTGGTAGGAGTAGAAAATGGAATAACTATCAAGAAAGGGTTTCTGGAAAAGTATTCCAAAATTTCAGATGCATTTGCCCTCGATTCATTTCTAGGTATCTCTTATTTTTATACATATATGCATACACACACACACACATATATGGTCATGCATCATTTAACAGCAGGGATACATTCTGAGAAATGCATTGTTAGGTGATTAGTTATCGTGCGAACATCACAGAGTATACCTACAAAAACCTACAACATGCCTAAGCTTTATGGTATAGCCTAGTGCTCCTAGGCTACAAATCTGTATATCATATTCTGTGTTGAATACCATAGGCAATTATAACACAAGTAAGTATGTAAGTATTTGTGCATCTAAACATATATAAACATAGAAAGGGTACAGTAAAAATATGGTATTATTTTCCTATGGGACCACCGTCATACATGCAGTCCATCGATGACCAAAACATTGCTATGCAGCACATAACTAATTAGATAAATAGATAGTATCAGTGCTATTATGAAATGACAGTTGTGCAAGGTTCTCCTTCACAGCATTGTTTGTAAAGCAAAAAATTAGAATACAAGTATCCAGAACTGGTTGAATAAATCATGGATATCCATACAATAGAAAACTACTTCTGCAAAAAAGAATAAGGAAGATTTCTATCTACTACTGACTTGGAAACATCTCTAGAATAAATTTTTGTTACCAAATAAAGCAAAGAATAAGACAGTGTATATTCTAGGTTATCTTTTATATAAGAAAGGAGGGAAAACAATACATTTATATTTGCTTATATTCACATAAAGAAATACTAGGAGGACAAAAAATAAACTAATAAAAATGGTACTCTATAGCAGCTTGAGAGAAAAGAGGTGGAAAGGCACATATAGGAATGACACTTCTGTATGTTCTTTTCACATATTTTGATATATATATATTTTTTGAGACAGGGTCTCACTCTGTTGCCCAGGCTAGGGTGCAGTAACATGATCAGAGCTCACTGAAACCTTAAACTTTTGGGCTCAGGTTATTGTCCTGCCTCAGCCTCCCAAGTAGCTGGGACTACAGGTGCACACCACCACATCTGGCTAATTTTTCTAGTAGAGATAGGGTCTTACTATGTTGCTTAGGCTGGTCTTGAACTCCTGTCCTCAACTGATCCTCTCACCTCTTCGACCTCCCAAAGTGCTAGGATTACAGTCATGAGTCACCATTCCTGGCCCATATTTTAATATTTGAATCAAAGAATTAAAATGAATAAAAATACAATGTTTTCTTAGAATTTGGTGCCATTTTTAGAGCAAAGATATATGAATAAACCAGCAAAGTAATGTGGTTTAGATGATTACATAGGGAAATTGCCAATTATTTACAACCAATTTGCCAATCTTTTATTAGGGTACTTTATTTTTATCTTTTTATTTATTTTTGAGACAGGGTTTCACTCTATTTCCCAGACTGGAGTTCAGTGGCATGATCATAGCTTACTGTAGCCTCGAACTCCTCCTGGCTTCAAGTGATCCTGCCTTGGCCTCCCATAAGGCTGGGATTACAGGGTGATCCACTATGCTCAGCCCTAGGGTACTTTATTTTTTAGTGGGTCTTGAGAACTCAAAAAAAAAAAATTATAAAATCCTCTATCCTCAGGTACTAAGGGTACAATAAGGATACAAGTTCTTGCTCTCAAGGAATTCAGACTTATCAGACAAAAAAATAAGTATGTGATTATACAGTATGAGAACACCACAGCTACACATGACATGTAATGTGATTTACTATTTCCATTGCCAAGGAAGGCATCCTAGAAGAGAGGAGAGCCCAGTGAGACTCTACAGGCTGGCTAGGAACTTAAAGGTGATCCTGGAAAGAGGGGGCATTTTAAGCACAGGGAACAGCATGTACCACAGAGTATTTAGGGAATTATAAAGCTCGGTGTTGATGTCCTTTTTCTACAGGGTAAAGTTCAAGCTCCTTAGCCTCAAAGCAACCCTTCACAAGTTGGCTCTTGTCTATCTTTCCATCTTCATTTCTTACCACTCTGGAGATGTCAAGGAGCTCTAAAGTAGGAAAGCTGGCTGAACTAGTCAATAGTTAGTGGCAAGAGTTTGGGGTAGAGAGCAAAACTGTGACCCAGGTACATTACACCCAAGAAATATTGGAGAACAAGGCCCACATGCAAATAACTTCATTTACAAAGTAAAGATTGTGTTCCAAGCACTGTCCTCAGAGAGGTCTTTTAAATGCATACATGGGGTCACACTCTTGCTTAAAATCATTGCTTCTCATTGCATTTAAAATGAAAGTAAAACTCCTTCATATGGCCTCCTTATGCAGGTCCCACAAATGCTGCCCCCAGCCTACATCTCTAACCACACTCTGTGACACTCTCTGCCTTCTCACAATGGCCTTCTTTCAGTCTCTGGAATGTGTCAAGCTGCCCTCTGTCTGCAATGCCCTTCCTATCCCTTGCTCCTTTGCCTAATTCTATTTGTCCCCTCCTAACCAAACTTTTCCTCCCAACCACTTCTGCACTATCTAAATTATACTTCCAATTAAACCTTTGTTGGATTTTTTTAATATCAGATTTTGTAATTACGTATTTACTTGTTTAAAGAAGACTTTATTCCGCCATGAGACAACAACTTGATGAGGATAGGAATTATTTGGTTTTTTTTGATACTTAAAAAAATGATTGGAACTTAGTAATCAAGAAAGATTTGTAAAAAAAAAAATGAACAAATTTAATCCTCATAACAACCTTGCAATGTGACACGCTATCTGTGGAAACTGAGGCTCAGAAAGGTTTGGGAATCTAGCCAACATCTCAAAATATGGGTCCATATAAAAATCCTGTGCTCTTAAGTGCTATATTGTCTCCGAAATGAAGAGAGGCTTCTCATGATAATAAAAGCAGTTCTGGAAGTGGCACAGGGAGTTAAGGAGGGTGACAACCTACCTCTGGCTTATGAAATATGGACAGAGAGCAGGCTCTGTTTGAGGATACTGAAAATGAATAAGGTCCTTGGGGTTTCAATGAAAATACTGATGTGTTAGAATATTCTGTAAGAAGGTTGAGGGTACAGAAGAATGGGTTTGCAGAAGATGGAGCTTTCAGAGGATCCAGAGCAATGAGTTAAGACACTGACAGCAGTAAGAAGATGAACAGGGAGGGGGGTGAGAATGCCTGGCAGTTGTGGGGATAAAAGGATGAATAGATGGCTGGCTGAATGCAGCTGCACACTTTGGGAAGTATTGGAGGACTCTGGGAACTAGAAGCTCGAACAGAATTGGAGGGACTGAACTGCTCACGAGCATCAGGCAGTACTCAACCAGTGTGGGGCTATAGTATCTACTACCATGTTTCCCCCAAAATAAGACAGGGTCTTATATTTAGTTTTCCTCAAGAAGACACCCTAGGGCTTATTTTCAGGAGATGTGTTATTATTTTTAAGTACGGTACAACAATCTACATTTATTCAAATATAGTTGTCATCTTCTTCTGGAACATCATCATAGTAAAATGGCAGCCACAGCTTTCCTTCTTCCCCCTGGGGACACACGATATCTAAAGTGGGAGCGTCCGGCTCCTCACTTCACTGAGGAGACTTTCCCCTCAAAGCCTCAGCTTGTAGCACACACAGGATGGCCTGGACCTGACAGGGGAGCCGACCTTGTTGGTGTGGCTGCCTGCACCTTTCCGGTCACCTCTGGGATAGTAGCTGTCACAATGGGGCAGATGAGAAGGGCTGCAGTGCGTAGCCACATCCATCACTAGGTCTTATTTTCTGGGTAGGGCTTATACTTCGCAAATGCTTAGAAATCCTGCTGGGGCTTATTTTATGGGTAGGTCTTATTTTCGGGGAAACACTATATATATATTTTTATGCATATATAGTATATACTGCATTCCTCCAATTTATCTGAGCTCTCTTCTCACCAGAGAGACTGCTTCTCCACTAATATGGCCTATCTGTTCCACTTCAAGTTCTGGCATAGCCCTTAGATACTCTAGAACCTCCTGCTTTACTGTTGTTAGCTTAGCTATACCCTGCTGCAGGGCCACGGGCAAAGAAAATAAATCATGATCAGTAGTGGAAGTAGAGGTAGTGACTAAACCAAAGAGGCCAGGGATAGATTTTTCAGAAGATGAGTTAAAAGTTTATGAAGTATGTTTAATATTACATCTTATACTCTCAGAAGTGGGTATAAATCCGGTTATAGTCCTAGACCACTTAAGAATGTGGTGGGATTTGGGCCTAAAAGGAAAGGACATGAATGGTGACTTCAGACATTATATTCCTTTATAGTTAAATATCGATATATTTGTTACACTCAGATGGGTAAAAAGTAATATTAGGATTATTGTGTCAATCAATAAAAATCAAAATACTTAGTACTGTATTAAGAATTGCTAAGAAAAACATACCTTACAACTGAAATCCAAATAATCCAAAACAGATGTAAAGTGTAGAAATAGGCCAATGGCTCCTGAAAGGCAACAACAGCTGGCTCCTAGCCACTCTTTGCCTAGAAACAGTTGCTAGGCAGTACTGGATTTGATCACAAATGCACTTTTCACCCAATGATCTGTATTATGATAACACACATGCCACATCCCAATAAGTATTTCTGCTCCTGTTTCCTTTAAAGGCAAGGGTTTCTGGTAAATATTATTTATGATGTCTAATAGTCTTAGGGACAGTGAATTGTGCTAAACTATTTCCTGGACAAAAAGATAAAGATCTTTGTCTTCTAGGTTTAGGATTACTTTAGAAAGGTCTGAAAGCTACATATTTCATTTGTTCTTAATTTCTTTCAGGCTGAGTATAAATGTTATTCAGGGACAAGAATAATGAAATAATGGAACTCATTCTCTTTCAAGTTCTTTTCTTGGGTTCATGAAAAACCAAGACTGCAAGTCATTTAATTTAACTTCGTTTAAAAAATACTTAGTAGACAGATTCTGAGAATTTGAAATATATAAAGGAAGCAAAGATACCATTCCAGAATTTTAAGGTTTTACTTTGTTTTGTATTTTCCTAATTGCTCATCATAAATTTGAGGCTCAAACGTTTATAGATTCTTAACTATTTTCTGCACTAAATTGACATTATTTGACCAAGTGAAGCTGGTTGCCCAGCTTATTGATAATATGGAGGATACAGTATGATAATTTTATATGTTTGATGCTAGTAATATGCTCAGTAATATAAAAAAGGTTAAAGTATGCTTGGCCCTGATTTGAAGGGAGCACGTTCTGCTATATCTGACAAATTTATTGGATGTACTATGTTCAATACTTAAAAAACAAAAATGTCTTTTCCTGAAAGCAGCTTTTTCCATATTCTCATTTTTGCCGAAAGCACTACCACATTCCTGTTCCTTCAGACTTAAAATCCTGGAGCCATGATTGCTTCTTCCATTGCATATTCTCCAATACTTAATCACCAAATCTTGGTTCTTACTCCTTTTGCTTTCTCTTCTGTTAAGCTGTTCTGTCTGCTAATGCTTTTCTGTATTACTTTATTCTATTTGTCAAAGCAAAGCAAAACAAAACAAAACCACTCCTTATTTCTCACAGTTATAACTAAATTATTTTAGTCTGGAATTAAGAGGATCCAATCTTAGCCCTTCAACTGCCTAATACGCCTTCGAACTCTGGTTACCTTGTGTCTTCCTCAAAATTCCTGGCACATAGTAGACACCCATATATTTATTTATTCCTGCCTCCCCGTCTATTTCACCTGGAATGCCCTTAATGCTTCTGTCTCTAATCATTCCCAAATTCGGTTATTGCATAAAACTCTTCTAGATGCCTACTTTCTCCATTGGACTTTCCTCAATTCTTCACACTCACACTAAATTAGAGTGCTCTAAATAGTGTCTTTCAAGCCAGTACATTGGCATCTTCATGTGTTCTAGAATGCTATTCAGTCAAGAATCTTAAATCACAATGAGTTAATTCTTATACCGTGCTTATTCTATACCAAGCACAAATCTAAATATGTTCCATATATTTAATCTAATTATCATAACAACTTCACAAAGTAGATATTATTATAATTCCTATTTTTAAACAAGAAAATTGGGGCACAGAGAATCTATATAATCTGCCCAAGGTCACAAAGTAAATGGCAGACTTGGGACAAACTCAGACACACTGGTTTCAGAATTCATGTTCTAAACCAATAATCTTTATTATGGGCTCTTTCCAGTTTTAAAATTCCTCCATATTATCTAGGCCAAACTCATAATTTGAATGAAGAGAAACCAAGGAGAGAGACTGACTCTGTGACCTGCTGGAAGTTATGTAAAGCAGTGCTTCTGAGTTTAATATGCATTAAATCACCTAGGGATACTTTACAATGCAAATTCTAATTCAGTAGGTATAGGATGAATGCTGAGATTCTACATTTATAACAAGCTTTCACATGATACTTACTTTGCTGGTCCACATACCACACCTTGAGTAGCAAGAACAAAGAAATGCTAGCAGAGACCAGAACTCAGGTCTGACTGACTGTGTGCAGTGCATCCAGTGTGATGGGTAGGAGGGGGAAATGTCACTGAGATAAGTTACTGGGGAAAAAAACCTATCGCATTTTCAGTCACCCTAAATTTATTCATGCTGAAATAGATGACAAATCATTTTTAGTGATCCATATATTAAACATGAAAATGTTTAAGATATCTTTGGTTTTCAAAGTAGTAACAAATAAGCTGTCCTCCATGAAGAACCTCCATGAAATTTTAAATCCTGAAAGTTCCTGAAAACATTTAAATTATCCTGTAGCTCGGAAGAATTATTCTATTAGTAATTCTACTTCTGAGAATATATCCTAAATAAATACTCTGAATAAAGTATTTATACATACCGATGCTTATCACTGTTCATAATCATTTATAAACAACTATAAGCAACATCAATATTTAATCATGTATAAAAGTAATATAGAAAGTCAAATGTATCCCTTGGACAAATAGATTCATAGATCTTATGAAGCTTAACTGGAGAAGTTAAAACATAAGCATTTAAAATTAACTTTCCTGAAGAGACTTAATTAACCATTGGTGACCTAGAAATAAGAAATAAGCTTCTTGTTTTAAAATCCATCCTATTTTACTAAGCCACTCAATCATTATCAATTTAAGAATTTTCTGAAATATAAGTAAAAGCTTTTATCACTGGCTTCTCTGTAGATGGTTATAAAACAAAATGTGATGGTTATAACTTTATGATATTAAGTAACAAACTAAAAGGTACCTGTGTTCTTCTATGTTCTAAATACATTTTTAAGAGCACTTGATACCAATAATTGATAAATTTAAGCCAACCAGTTCTATGTTAATTATTTCCCAATTTGTATAGTTTATTTTATAGCTATATCCAAAAAGCATCATTTAATACAATTATTGATTCCTTGATCCTAGGAGTAACAGCAACTCTAGCAGAGCTCATCTTTAATAGTTAATAAGAGTAGTTTATGTTCTCAAAGAATGAGACCCAATGTAAGTTCGACTACTCCTTCTATTTACAGTGTCTTCTATTTCTGTTTTTAGCTCACGGATTTCATTTTTTACACTCACTAATCATTCCAAATGTTACAACTTTTTTTAATTGACAAAAAATTGTATATATTTATAGTATAAACATGTGTTGATATATATATACATTGTGGAATGGCTAAATCAAGATTAAAATGTGCATTACCTCACATATTTATCTGTGATGAAAACACTTAAAATATACTCTTGAGAATTTTCAAGTATACAATTTACTACATATAGACACCACAATGTACAATAAATCTCTTGAACTTGTTTCTCATAACTGAAATTTTGTATCCTTTGACCAACATTTCCCCAGTCCTTCTCCCAACCCCAGGCCCCTGGCATCCACCCTTTCACTTTTTGCTTCTCTGAGTTTGACTCTCCTAGATTCCACATATAAGTGAAATCATGTGGTATTTGTGTTTCTATGCCTGGCTTATTTCACTTAACATAATGTCCTCAAGGTTTATCCGATGTGGCTGCAAAAGGCAGTATTTCCTCCTCTTTTAAGGCAGTGACAGCAGTTTATTTTTAGTCATTTGTGAGAATAGAGAGTAGGAAGATATTTTAGCTTTTTCTATAGCACAACATGTGGTATCAGAAGTGGGATCAAGGACCAAATATTAGAACGAAAGATTCTCTTAGCTCCCCTGTCATTCAGGAAATTATAAGAGTTTTAGGAGCTCTGTGCCAGAGTCGGGGGCAGAGACCAATACAAATATCTCTTATTTCACAAAGATCATGTCATATGCAAACAGAGACAATGTAATTTCTTCCCTTCCAAACTAAATGCATTTTTCTTTCTCTTACCTAATTGCTCATGTTAGGACTTCTAGTACCATGTTGAACAGAAGTGGTGAGAGTGGGGATCCTTGTCTGTTTCCTGATCTTAGAGGAAAGGCTTTCAACTTTTCATCACTAAATGTGACACTAGCTGTGGGCCTGTCATAAAGCCTTTGTTGTGTTGAAGTATATTTCTTCAATGCCTAATGTGTAGGCAGTTTTTTTGGTTTGTTTATCTGAAAGGATGCTGCATTTTGTCAAAAGCCTTTTCTGCATCAATTGAGATGATCATGTGGTTTTTGTCATTTATTCTGTTAGTGTGGTGTATCACATTAATTGATTTGTGTGCGTTGAAACAACCTTGCATCCCAGGGATAAATCCCACTTGACCATGGTGAATGATCCTTTTAATATGCTGTTAAAGTCAATTTGCTGGTATTTTGTTGATGACTTTCTCATCAGAGATATTGGCCTATTTTTTTTTCTTGTAGTGTCCTTATCTGGCTTTGGTATCAGTGTAATGCTGACCTCATAAAAAGAATTTGGAAGTATTCCCTCCTCTTTAATTTTTTGGAAGAACTTGAGAAGGATTGGCATGTTTGGTAGAACTCAGCAGTGAAGCCATCAGGTCCTGGGCTCTCCCTTGATGGGAGATGTTTTATTATTGACTCAATCTCCTTACTTGTTATTGATCTGTTTAGATTTTCTATTTCCTCATGGTTCAGTCTTGGGAGATTGTATATGTCTAGGAATTTATCTATTTCTGCTAGGTTATCCAATTTGTCGTTGTATAATTGTTCATAGAAGTCTCTTATAATTCTTTGTATTTCTGTGGTATCCATTGTAAGGTCTCCTCTTTCATTTCTGATTTTATTTATTTCAGTCATTTCTCTTTGTTTCTTAGTCTAGCAAAAGGTTTGTCAATTGTTTATCTTTTCAAAAAAAAACAATTAGTTTTGTCGATCTTTTCTACTGTTTTTTTCTAATCTCTATTTCATTAATTTCTGCTCTGATCTTCATTATTTCCTTCCTTCTACTAATTATGGGCTTAGTTTGTTCTTCCTTTTCTAGTTCCTTGAGATATAACATTAAGTTGTTTATCTGAGATTTCTTTTTTTTTTTTTAATGTAGGCATTTATTGTTATAAACATCTTTCTCAAAACTGCTTTGCTGCATCTCCTAAGTTTTGGTATGCTATATTTCCACTTTCATTTGTCTCAAGACATTTTTTGTTGTTGTTGTTGAGACAGAGTCTTGCTCTGTCACCCTAGGTAGAGTACAGTGGTGTCGGCCTAGCTCACCACAACATCCAACTCCTGGGCTCAAACTATCCTCCCACCTCAGCCTCTCACAAAGCTGGGATCATTTCACACCATTGTGGTCGGAAAATATACTTCATATGATTTTAATCTTCCTAAATTTGTTAAGATTTTTGGGGGGACCTCATATATGATATATCCTGAAGAATGTTCTATAAACGTTTTAAGTTACAATACAAAGTTTATTGATAGACTGAGCACACTTAACAATAAGGCACTTACATAGTCATACTTGAAAACCAAAGGGGAAATCTTGGTGAACAAAAAACTGGAAGGAATTTATTAGCGACTGAAAATAGGCTTTGATCAAAAAGGAAAATGGCAGCCTAGAACATATGCAAGAGCCTTTAGGAAACTATTATCAAAAAGTGACAGCAGCAACAAAACCAAGGATGCTCTATGACTGGCCCTGCAATAGGAATGTTCATCTCCAGGTGAGCATAGAACCTGGAGAGGATTTAGCTATAGGCATCTGGCTATTTTCTGGATGACGAGAGAGTTGCCAAGCCCAAATGTACAATTAGAGAGGCACACCTTACCATCTCTCTTACTGAGATCTGAAGTGAGTGCAAACCTAGCATTTGCTCCTCTCACTCATCTAAATGGACAGAACAAACAGAGGCACCAGAAAATTTAGCAGGGACTATTAATTACAAAGATAAGCTCACCATTAAGAGTCACCAAATATTTGAGAAGTCACCCCCATGTTATAAAAAAGTCACAACCCCCAATGGAAGAAAATACATTTTTGAACACTTGGAACAAGACTTCACTTTAAAGTATTATATCCTTGAATAATAAAGGAGATTGTCAATAGCATGAAAAAGAATTAAACAAAATGAATCAGAGATCTTAAAACTGAGAAATTAACTGATTAAAATGATAAAAACTCAAAATAGATGGCCTAAAGAGATTGATGGACATAGCAAAAGAACAAATGAGTGAAGTAGAAAATTGGCTCAGGAACTTAGAACACAAAAGTGTAAAGACAGAAAAAGTATCAAAGAAGAGTTGATAGAGTAGAAACTCGATTCAGAAGAACGGAAGTCCATTTAATAGAAATTATAGAAGGAAAAAATAGAATGGAGCAGAACAATGCCATTTTCATCTAGCAATTGGCAAGAATTTTAAATACAGCTTCTAAAGAAGGTTAGCATTTAGACAAATCTAGCTCATTCTTTCTATCAAATACATTAGGTCTTTTTTCTCAATATTTCACATTGTCTGTATTCAGAAATAACTGGATATTGCCTATATGTCATGAACTTCTGGTCCTTTGATGCAAATTTAAAATTATTATCTACGTAAGTATATACCTTTTGCTTTATTTCTTATTCTCAATAGTAGTTTTAAAATTTTCTCTGTGTGATCTGGGATAGGTCACTTAACCTCCCTTGGTTCAGGGAGGACTAGAAGTCTATTCCTGTTGTGACACCCCGTACGTTGAGGCCCAGAACCCAACCCTGTGTAAAAGAACAAATATGGGTAGCAGAGGGTCCTGAGAGCCAAGTATTAGCAAGAGAGAAAACATCATGGGCTGGATGGGAAGCAATGCCTCACGATAGAGGAGAGACACTAAGAGGAAGAGGAAAGTCAGAGAAGTCTGAGAAGTCTGTTTCATCAGCTCCATAATCTTATTTAGAGCCAGCTCTCTTTCCCGGCAGGCCTATCTTTGAGACTATTTGTAGAGGTATAAGACTTACATGTTTCCACTTCTTTACTTGTCTGATTTATTTACTTGTTAACATTATTGCCTCTGTTTTCTTCTCTATTAGATGCTGTACCCCAACAAGGAGAACTAAAATTAGAATATACTATGCACACATGCATACCTGAATTATTTTCTCTCTCATCAAGAAAACCTTTTGTTTTTCAGTATTGTGTTGACACTTTGGGGCTAGTTGTTTTGAAAAAAGAAAAAAATAACTAATTCAAATGGACTGATCTATTTAAAGAACTTAACATAATCCTGGTACATGGCAACTATTTACTTATTTTTAAAAATAAGTATGCTAAGGGCTGGGAGTGATTGTGACTATCAAATGTTTTACAAAGATATTCAGAAAGTTATTTATATTTTGTCTGTGAATGCATTTTAATTACACAAATAATTTATGGGTCCAATTTTCTAATGGAAATCTGCCAGCATAAAAGAGGGAAACATCGCAACATACAGCTGTTCACTGTTGCAACCACATTATTATAGCAAAAATTTAGATCTAATCCAGAAATCCATAAATAAGGGATTAAATTATGTGCCATCATAAAATGGAATGCTCTGAAGCTGTTAAAAAATGAGGTAGATGCACATGTACTGATTTGTACAGAAGCCAAATATATGCCAGTTGAGATATATATGTACTGACTTCTACAGAAACTGAAATGTATGCTAGCTATAGAAGATTATGCATAACTTAACATATAGTTATATCATATTAGTGAAAAAAAAGTCCAAGTTCAGAATCAGGGCTGCCATATTTGGTAGGCTATTTTCTGCACAATTCAAGGAGACACTGTTCATAGTCTACTGTGATAATCGACTGAGTGACATCTCCCAGAGATGTGCAACACAGAAATCCTACAACGATAGCTTGGTATGTCTTCTTTAGGTGGTTATATTATTAGGGACTTTCACTTTTCTTCTTTATGTACTTCTACATTGAAGGTTCTTGTTTGCTTTGTTTTTAGAGTATATATCACATGAATTTTATGAACATACAAGGGCTGTCTGGAAAATATCCAGTCATGAAACCATTCTCGTTATGTTAACAGTGGCTAAATTCATAAATCCAAAAATACAACATGACAAATTCATGTAGGAAGAAAAACAATACGTTTATAAAGCATTCATTGAAGACATCCCATAAATCACATGTATTATTTGTGTGTTTAAACTGAACTGACTTAAATGGATTGTTTTAGTTCACAAGACCAATCCTGGACAGAACCAGCACTGGGAGTGCCACTGCACTCATCCTCCCTCTCCATCGTAGTTCCTGTAGCCCCTGCCTTGTATAAGGACAGCACATTAGCTGAGTAGAGGCTGGACTCCTTCTATGCCTTCTGAAGAGATTTCTGACTAATCCATCTTTGGCCAGCCAACCACTTTCGGTTATTACTATGTCTAGTTTCTCTGTAAAAATACCCTCTGTACATTCCAACTGGTTTCTTTTCTGAACTCTCAGTAGATTTTTACTAGTTTGATTTGATAAGGATTATGGAAGCCCTATATAATGTTCTCTAAAACCCCAATGCAAATTGCTGTTCCAATTTTCTTTAAGAGACATTAGCACCACTTGAGGAAAAAGACACAAATACTTATTTCATACTAAGAATCATAGATTCTTTCCTTATAATATAAATGAGTATTTTCTACACTGAGTGTCACCTTTACATTTTCCCCTCTGAGCACCATCCCTGTTATTTCCTTAATATTGTATTATACTGACTTCCTTTGTTTTGCATAAATGCATTTATTTAAGTTTTATATCTGTGAGGTCACAGGTTGATGTGTTTCATTATACTGTTTCCAATTCACTGAAAGTAATTGGCCATAAAAATAAAACCTCCTTTTACCACATAAAACCATCTCACGTGCCATCAGCAGTGTATGTGTCATGCTTTGGGAAATGTTGTTTAATGCCATGTGGGTCTGTAGGTGGAACAGCTAGAGAAGGGAGGAATAAAAACGATAGGAAACAAAAATGATATTGATATAAATTTACAAAAAATATAACTCAATTTAAAAAAATAAGTCCAGGCCGGGCGTGGTGGCTCATGCCTGTAATCCCAGCACTCTGGGAGGCTGAGGAGGGCGGATTGCTCGAGGTCAGGAGTTCGAAACCAGCCTGAGCAAGAGTGAGACCCCGTCTCTACTATAAATGGAAAGAAATTAATTCGCCAACTAATATATATAGAAAAAATTAGCCGGGCATGGTGGTGCATGCCTGTAGTCCCAGCTACTTAGGAGGCTGAGGCAGCAGGATCGCTTGAGCCCAGGAGTTGGAGGTTGCTGTGAGCTAGGGTGACACCATGGCACTCACTCTAGCCTGGGCAACAAAGTGAGACTCTGTCTTGAAAAAAAAAAAAAAAAATAAGTCCAATGGTAGGAAGCATTGCTTCCTTTGTATGGTTTGACTCAGATTTAGATTTATACATTACTGATGTTCTAATATAACATTTGAATATAATGTCTTCTTACAGATCTTGAGTGGCTAATAGACTTTATTGTGTTTTTTTCACATATATTTTTATTTTGTAGTAGTATAAGAGCTACATTTAGATAGCACTAAGATTTACCACCTCTCAAATATGCACAAGTATTGAGTTTGTCTAAGATTATCCATAAAGTCATTATTCGCTTCTCCTACATGCCATGGACTTATTGCTCTGGTTAGTGATTTGGGGAAATGGGGTTGGAGGAGGAAAGACTATGTGGGTGGAAATGGACTTTCCAAGACCCTAGAAAGCCAGAGTCAGGACACCACTCATATCTGGGCATTCATTCTGTTTTTCTCTCTGAATAAGCTTGTTGCCAAGTTTGGCCTGAGAACCAAGGAGTCCCAGTGTCTTTTTTTTTTCTTTTCCTCCCAATAAGGGCACATATTGCTTAAGCTTTTTCTAAACAGCAATTTATATCCGTGGCATAAAGAGTACAGAACAAAATTAAGCTTCCCAGACCTGGAAAGACTTACCTTGTGTAGTTTGTGTTAACAGCTGTATGTCTGTCTTTGGGGGCTTTGGTGGCCGAAGGAAGCTTCACTGAGATATGCCAAGACATGTGGCCAGCTGGCTGCCACTAAGACTGTATGTCCTTGGCCAAATACATCAGAAACTTGAGGACGATGAGTGTGTATATTTTCTTTCCAGGCATCTATAGTCTATTTAACCTTATGAAGTTAGGGAGAAAGGGAACATGATAATTTTTTGAATGTCTTTTATTTACATCTATCATTTAAGTGAAAACCACCTACATTTTTTTTTTTTTTACTTTTTCCTATCACTCTTCCCTTCCCCAAATCTGTGATTTTGTGAGCCAAGACCTGTTTGTTTTACCTTCCCTTACCTAAAGTCCTAATTCTATAACTTGTACTAATGTCTGCTTAAACAATTATGTATCCAGGAGTTCTTATTATGGATGATAAGTAAATTAACCACCAACTAAAGATTTGAAGATTTTGTTATTAAAGAACATAAAATATAACAGTATTTCTTATATTTCTTTTGTATATATTTAGAATGCCAGGTAAAATGGCTCTTTGAGACCTGAAAATTAAACCCTGTGAGTTTCTCTCGTATGTGAGAATCAGGGCATTATTCAAGGATCGACCTTTTTTTATTTTTTCTAAAGACATTGCAAAGGATATTTTCAGATCACTATAGTATTTTATATATATTTACACAATTTTATGCCAATAAAATTTTAACTATACAGTGATACTTTCCAGTATACAATGTAGCCTCATTTTCAATACGCTATTTCTGGAATAATTAGTAAATCTGAATTATTAAACATTTTTGTTTTTAAAAGGATTTTAAGGGTCATTAAAAATATCTCGTGCCATATATTGTTTATAGCTTTATACAAATAATTTGTTGCAAATGTATAGCTCTGAGACCTGCCATGCTGTTTTATTAATTTGCAACCTCCTTTCGAAATCTAATTAAGTGTGCCGTGGGGGAGAGGATTTGTTTCCCTCAGTATTGCACTCACGAATTTATTGAAAGGCATTTTGCTCCATTAACTTTTATTTTAGTAGAAACTCTCTGTAGAGTGCCATGTCATCTACCATTATCTTTGTGTGAGAGATTTCCCAACAAACTCAGACTCTTTTTCATAGACGGTATGGTAGGAAAAGAGAAAGCTCTTCAGATAATTTGCTATTCCAGCATTGGTTTCTGCATTGATTATAGAGTGGCTGATTTCTTGGTTCACCCATTTAGATCAAGTACAAAAACTTATACTTTGTAGAAAGCTGTTTTGAAGACCACAAGAGATCCAAAACAGTTTCATTAGGGTGACACTGGAGACAATACTCTGAATTATGTAGGGTGCATATGCATTGGGGTTCTCCAGAGAGAGAGAACCAATAGGACACACACCTAGCCATAACTAGGTTTCAGTTAAGACTGAAAGACAGACATACAGCTGTTAACACAAACTACACATAACTACGTTTCAGTCAACAATGAGGCTGTATATTCGACGATGGCCCCATAAGATTATAATGCAGCTGAACAATTCCTATCGCTTAATGACTATTGTTGCCATTGTAACATCAGTAGCACAATGGTTATTCACACTTTTATGGCAGTGCTGCCGTAAACAAACCTACTGTGCTGACTTTTTATGGTTACTTTAGAGCGTACTCCTACTTATAAAAAAATTAACTGTAAAATAGCCTAAGGAAAATCCTTCAGGAGGTATTCCAGAAGAAGTCATTGTTATTATAGGAGATGACAGCCCCATGCATGTTACTGCCTCTGAAGACCTACCAGTGAGACAAGATGTGGAGGTGGAAGACAGTGATATGGATGATCCTGACCCTGTGTAGGCTTAGGCTAATGTGTGTGTGTCTTAGTTTTTAACAAAAAAAAAGTTGAAAAAATAAAAAGAAATACAAAATTTTTAAAATAGGAAAAAGCTTATAGAGTACGGACATAAAGAAAAAAATATTTTTGGACAAGTGCACAATATGTTTGTGTTATAAGCTAAGTGTTACTATAAAAGAGTCAAAATTTTTAATTAAAAGTTTATAAAGTAAAAAAGTTACATGAAATTTATTATTGAAGAAAGGTTTTTTAATAAATTCAGTGTAGCTTAAGTGTACAGTGTATATAAAGTCAACAGTAGTGTACAGCAATGCCCAAGGCCTTCACAGTCACTCACACTCACTCACTGACTCACTTAGAGCAACTTCCAGTCCTACAAGCTCCACTCATGGAAAGTTCCCTAGACAGGTGCACCTTTCTTTGTATTTTATACTGTATTTTTACTATACCTTTTCTACATTTAGATATGTTTAGATACACAAATACTTATTATTGTGTTATAATTGCCCACAGTAGTCAGTACAGTAACATGCTGCACAGGTTTGACTGTTTCCAATGTTGTTCTCTCAAGGTCCCCAAGTAACTGGATGGTGCCTGCCACACTGAGGGTGGATCTTCTGCACTTAAATCTGCTCAGACTCACATGCTAATCTCTGGAAACATCCTCACAGACACAACTAAAAATAACGCTTTACCAGATTTCTAGGTATTTCTTAATACAGTCAAGTTGACTCTTAAACCGTCAGAGCATCATTTCACCAACAGGGATGGGCATCCTACAGTCAATTCACTGCAGTGAGTCTGGGCAACCATGAGCTATCCTCCTTTGGCAATGCTATGGAGTCATATATTCCCAAACTTAGAAGCAGGTAAGTTACAAAGAATTAAGATATTTTCTGAAAATGCACTTGAATTTAATGTGGAAAACCTGAAGTAGAGAAAGAATTTAAAAACTAACAGTATTACCTTTTGATAATCCATATGAAAGGACAGAACTGATTTTACTGCATACAGAATAACGAATCTTAACACTTCAATAACAAGCTTTGCCAGGGAAAAAGATTTGGGAGTAGGAAACAAAGAAAGTCACAGGTAGTTGTGCAGGTAAAATAAAACTATATGAAGGAAAGTTAATATAAACTAATTAAAAATTAGAGTGCTAAGGAATAAAGATGATTTGACATCAAAAATCAAGAAACATTGAACTAATTTTTAAGTATATGCTTTAAAAGGATTGCTAAGAAATGAGAAACATAAAGATACAAGTAGATTTTAAAAATCAGATTAAGATAGACAATAATGAAAAGATTCAAATTCTTATACAGAGATATTTCTTGAATATTCTATATTTAGTGTAAGAGAAGTAATCATCTTAGAAAGAACAAAGCCTGAGTATTACTTTGTCAATAATATTTTCCTGATTAATACAATGCATTGTGAAATACTAATCAATAGTATTAATAATAAACATTTGTAAGGAATGTAGTCTATATCAAACTATAAAAAGCCAAACGGTATTATTGAGTCAAAGAATAATGAGAATGTCAGATAATGTCAAATTCTATGACATTTAGAATAATATCATATGAAAAATTTACTTGAATTAAAGAAGAGTATAATCTGAATTGGTTCGATTACAAAAATAAAAGCAAATAAAAGTCTTTCCTAAAGTGGAACTCATTAAATAAGTAAATAATTTAGTGCAACTAGTGTGAAAAGATAAGCCATAATGTACTTCCTCTTTCAAGAGACAAAGAAACAGAAGTGAACAGAAGCTTCAGAGAGAGTAGAAAGTACTATATAAAATTAACAGCTTCGAGGATCTGTTACAGCCATTATTTCCTCATTTTTATCCCACCTCCAACATAATCTGAAGATCAGTTTTCACAAGAAAGGTACAACACACTTCTTCGTGTTCATTCTCACTTTAAATTCAAATGCTCCGTTTATCAGTGGTCTAGAATGAACACTGCTACTTTTTTTTTTCAGTAACAAACTCACCACTAGGTTGCAGTCTTAGCTCAATGGCTTTTTATAATTGAAATCCACTCACAAGCAATTTGCCATTTTAATGGTTAAAAGAATTTGACTTCTTCCTTAAGACAAAAGCTGATCCAAGCCATACTCAGTTTACCGATAAATTCAGTAGCCTGCCTATTCCACAGCAGACACATTGTTTTTCAAGACCATCAAAATTTACAAATTGCCACTCAAAAAGTTCTCACTCATCAGCAAAGTACATGATCATGTAGTGAAAAAAATCATCCCGTGGGTATTTTAAACCTCTAGTTTCAATATAGGACCAACATTTAAGTAATACATACATAATTAATGTTTTGTTTGTTTCATTGCTTTTCTTGGGTCCTAAGACCAAGAATTAGCCTTGCTGTGCTGATCCCTTTGAAAAGTCCATCTCTCTGTAATCATTATAGGTACTTCTATTAGTAGTTCCCCAAATGAGCTTCATGTAATATTTATTCTTTAATCCCCAAAAGCATATTTTAAAGGAACTTTTTATTATTAAAGAGGAAACCCAGAAATAGATGGAAATAAAATAAGGAAATGAAACAATAAGCTCTTATTTACAATGCGTTTGAAAACTTTTTAATACTTTTCTAATGGAAGTGCCCATAAATGTAATAGCATTTCCCTTCTATGAATAGCTCATAAGTTTTGTGGGTTGTGGAGGTTCGAGATAGCTATCAAAAATTTTTCTGTTATCGAGTGCAATGTACACTTTTCAGGTGATGGGTACACTAAAAACCCAGGCATCACAGCTATACAATTCATCCATGTAACCAAAAAACACTTGTACCCCACATCTATCGAAATATTTAAACATTTTTTTTTCTGAAGGAAATACTTAGATTTTTAGTTTGGAATGTATTTTGAAAATAATTTCTAACATTAATAAACTAGTCAATTATAATTTTAAAATGTCATACATAATCACACAAACTCCCCCAAATTCCTAAAACATAAAGCAATGGGTAATAGTCACATAAAATAGATGACACTTGGGAAGAGCCCTCATGCCAAATCTCATATTAACATGTTAACATGTACTATTTCATTTAATTTGCCCAACAATTCTGTTGGTAAATTCTTTTATCATACAGGCACTTTCCACTTTGCATGTAGATGAAAAAGTCCTAAAAAATTAACCAAATCTGACATGCTATAAATAATGATATTAATAACAATAACACATTACAATCATGTAGAGTAAGGTCATAACACTAAGGTAGATTCTATTTTGGGACTTTAAAATTAACTTTGCAAGCTAAAACTGTGCAAAGAGATCTTAATAATCAATGGCAAAAATTACAGTGGTTCTATGACTTTAAAAAATTTTGTAAAAAAAATTCTCTCCAACTATTGATTATAAATGCATAAGGAAATTTAAAAATTTGTAAAATAAGTTAGTATTCTGTAATTTAAAGCTTCAAAAACAAAGAATTAAAGTGTTTTATTTCTTTAAAAAATCTAACCAAAAATAGTTTGAATGGTTCCAGTCTCCTTTTTTCTGTCATATGACTTAAAATATAGAGCATGTGTCTTTTCTGAGCCTTGGCAAACTGTTATCCTCCTTTCTAAGTTTGGATCAGCTTACCATATTTTATCCTTTGTGCTTTCAATGTCATGAAATATCTCCAAGACTTCCTTTTACATGACGTTTTTTTGCCAGCATGACTTCCCCTGAGACACCTTCATCTTTCTCATTATGACTGCTTTCCTCATTTGTGTTCCTCCTACGCTAAGTTCCCCTGGTTACATTATCTAGGGTCTCTCACATGGCAGCAATGTCAACATTCCCACAGTCTACTATTGTTTCCCCTGTAACTCCATTTGTGTTCAATTTGAATTTCATTTCAAGTATTACTACTTTTCATTTCTTTACTTCATCTTTTTGGCCAATTTCTTCTTTGATTATCCTTTTTTTTTTTCAAAATGCCACATGGGTTTACTACTGAGAGCTAATGAATTAACACAACTATATGTTTTGCTGAGTATGAACTCAAAGACAGATGCACAGTGAGTAATCAACAGATTTTTAAAAAAGTGATGTGATTGGTCACTGATCATGTGTGATTATTTACATAGCGATTTAAGGACTAAAGAGCTAGCAACAGTTTCTATTTTATGCAATTACTCACAGTTAATATACCAAGGTAACCAAAATTTGAGCTGTGTTGTTGCAGCACAACATATTTAATTAAATCATGGCACTAAACCGTGTACATTTCAGAACTATGCAAAGTGAGGACTTCCTATACTTGCTTTTTGTATAAGGAAGACTGGAGAGATTAAGTAATTTTTCCATTTTGCAATGTTATATTGCAAGTAAGGCACTAGGATTCCAGCCTAAATATTTTTAGACCTGGCTCAGGTCTTAATACTTTTAATTGTTTTAATGAGAGTTCCCTTTAAAGATGTGCCTTTTACTTTTCAGTTTAACAAGGTGGCAGTATCTCATATTTTGAGGAATATTTAACTATTCATTAGTCTGTGCTTTCCAAACTGTGTTCCTAGTTGTTAAGAAATTGTTAAGAGTTGTGGCAAAGGCCTTGGGCAGGGCAGTTCAAAAAGCATTAAGGAGGCCAGTGTGACAAAGGAGGAACATGGGCAGAAATGGAGATGCAGGCTCAGAGGGAACCAGAGCCCGGGCCATGCAGGATCGCATAGGCCTACCTCAGGACTTTCGCTCTTATTCTGAGTGAGGAGGGAAACTACTGGAAGATTTTGAGCAGAGGATTATGGTGTAGGAGAAATGAAAGAATATCCTTCTCTTTCTCGGGCTCGGTAATTAGGGGGAAGGAGGTGCAGGGGCAGAAGTAGAGAGTGACAGAAACAGATACGTGAACCACTTTCTGCTCCCTTGGCTTAGGGAAGAGTGTTCAAGAAGCCAGGGAAACACCAGTGGCAGACGAGTAGCTCTTGTCTGTTCTCTGGAAAGATGTTCCCTCAAGCTGTCCTCACACCAACATGGAGCAGCTGCATCTAGGAAACATGTCGATGCAGCCTGGTCAGACAGAGGGAGGCTGAGAAGTTTAGCTCTCCTCAGCTACCTTGAATCCTGGGTGGTAGAGAATGGACCCAGAACTTACCCAGGGTCTGGCTGAGAATCTCCTCAAGGTGGCCGTGGCAGAGAAGGTGCCATAAAACAGAACCAGAGGCGGCTACAGGCTGGGCCTCTCAGGCAGGCCAGTGTGGCAGTCACAGGCTTCACAGGGGAGACTTGCTAACTGAAAGTGTGGTCCCCAGCTGGGCAGTGTCAGCATCACCAACGCCTACCAGCTTTCCCCCAAACCTACTTAATCAGAATCTCGTGGTGGGGTGGGGTGAAGCCTAGGAATGTGTCTTTTAATTAGCACTCCAGGTGATCCTTATTCATGTTGAAGTTCAAGAAGCCCTGGTCTATAGCACCAGCTGGTGCTAAAAGGCTGAGTCAGTCAGTGAGTACCACAGGAAGCCTTGCCTGATCCAGAAAGTACCAGCAGCTACTTCAGCGAGCAAGCAAAAAGGAGACAGCGAATGTAGCACACTTGCCGTGGATCCAAGGAACCCATCTTCCCCCCATACCTTCAGATCATACAAGCCACAGACATCTCTCCTCATATATCTGGCCCTCTTGGGGGAATGAGAGTCTAGATAAAAGACTCAGCATTTTATACAGGAGAATCTGAGCGCTACCTAAAAGAACTATTTAAAATATGGGATAGAACTTTAAATTGGATTGGACATTGTTTTTGTTTTGTTTTTCTAAGCAGTGGGGGGGGGGCGAGCCAGGGAAGAAGACCAGATCAGCTACAAAGTGAAGAAACTACTAGTTACCTGCATATTTATTGTGTTAGAATTATGTTACCATGCATTGTCAATCTCTAAGAGTGAAAGACTGTGTGTAGCGAATTCCACACTTATTTCAACACAGAACCCTACTTTTTTTCTTTAACAATAATGAAAGCTGACTCTGTTGTATACTTATTATCTTCCAGAGACTATATTAAGTAAGAATACTTCATAATAACACTATAGAATAACACTAAGGTAGATTCTATTATCATTCTCATTGCAGCAGAGATTTGCAGTAAAGCTCATGAAGCTTAAGTCTCAGGGGTTCTTACTTGCACAGGCCTCTTCCATGGTTCTATATCTAATTTTGTACCTGAAGTTTTATATTTTTTCTCTAAGAAAGCCACTATATTTCAGCTCCACCACACTTTGCCACCCTGCCACCTGCATGAAATAGAAGGTCCATCATACAGTCTGCCTGGCAAAGAAAAATAACAGGGAGAAAAGATCTGCATCAGCCTCTTGCATTTTGGGGATCTAGGGAGATTAAGTAACTCATTTGAAGTCACACCTTGATGAGCCTCGTGGGCTGGGACTTGAGCCTTGGCCACCTGACTCCACACCCTCATACAGTCACTAGGCTATACTGCCTCTCTCCAGCTTGAGGTTATTATTTCCATAGTAGGCTAGTTTTAGAATCCATTTAGTAGACTAGGTAATGGGTCTTGGGAAAAAAATGTGAATCTGCCTAAATACACCCATCTTAAGTTAAATAGCCACAGAAGAGTTTAAGAATAAAGCAAAACTAGTTCTGGGCCAGATGGGAAACTAAGCCCAGGCTGCCACCTCCCACCTCTGGACAGACCAGAGAGAGGTGGAAATTTGTGAAACCCAGTTTAGCAATGAAAGTAAACCCTCTGAATGGTCTTTAAGAATCTGAAGGTAGCTTAAGTCTCAATATAGAGAGAAAATGGAGGTGAGGGTGGAGGGGAGGGCCAGGGGGCCACAACTGGGATATGGATTGAGGTAGAGAATGTGCTATGGTTTGAATGTGTCCCCCAAAAAGCATGTGTTGGAAATGTGATCCTTAATGCCATAGTGTCAGTAGGTGGGGCATTTAGGTCATGAGGGCTTCACCCTTGTAAAGTATAACAGGGACTGAGGCTGTGAGTTCCATCTCTCGCTGTCTCACGTGCACTCTCTTGCCCTCTTGCCTTTGGCCATGAGATAATGCAGCAAGGAGGCCCTCACCGTATGTAGCCCCTCTTTCTTGAACTTATCAGCCTTTTAGAGCTATGAGCCAATAAATTTCTGTTCATTATAAATTACCCAATATTAGGTATTCTGTTATGGTAGCATAACATGGATTTAGAGTGCTAATGACTCTAAGTCCATTTTCCCTTCTCCTCATTTTCCTGTGGGGATCCCAAAACTAGGATCCTATAATCGCAAATGGATGAGTTGTGATCATAGTCAGCCAAACTGGGGCCAGAGCGAGTATATACCTCTATTTAATGTTGAGAGTTTGACCAGGGCTTGAAGGTTTGTATAGAAATTCAAAACAGGGCATTTGGTGTGCACCAATACAAACACACGTAAACATTGCACGAGCAGGAAACTCCCAGATCCAGAACATTGCCAATGACACTGATCTCATGGAAATGGAAGGGGTATCAACTGGGGGCAGCCACGTGGAAGAGGGATAGAGCCTGGATCCAGCGGGAGTGGGAAGTCAGAGGAGGCAGTGCCCACAGGTCCCTGACCATTTCCGCCATTCCTCATTCCCTGAGCAGGGAAGGAGATCACAAAGAAAGGCATTTGCTCTGAGACACAAACAGTGTCTCTAGTGGAGGGATCAAGAATATCTTAGGGAAAAAGTGGACCCTTGAAAGGAAAAATAGGAAATAATGGAACCCAGATTAAGATACACACACTCCTCTCTCTCCTTCCCTCTCTCTCTCCTCTCCCTGTCCCTTTTTCTCTCTCCTTTACTCTCTCTCTCTCACACACACTCCCTATGAAAGAAACATAAGCCGAGGCTTAGGCTTTTGTTCAAGGTAAATGTCACTAACCAAGGAAGTTGATTGTGCCAAGGAATAAAGATGAGCTTAAAGTGAAAAATAATTGGATCTCTAAGCTATATGAGCATTTTGAAATAAAGATAACACATTTGAACAAATTACAACAAAAATTTAACAATATCAATAGTTGAGAGAAAATTCTAAAAGTTTCCAGAGACAAAAAGAAAAGAAAAGCAGGAAAATTTTTAAAAGATCACATTAAAAAAATAAGAATGAGGCATTAGACTTTTCAATAGCAATACTGGTTAGAAGAAAATGGAATTATATTTTCAAAGTTTGGAAGGAAAATACATTCACTCTTAAAATCTTTTTTCCCCAGCTTAACTATAATTTAAATATAAGGAGAAATAAATGTTTCAGAAAATTTACCATGGCATTCTTTTTGAAATAACTATTACAGACCATACTCTAGGAAAAAGAGAGATGACTCCAGGAGCAGGCAGTGAGATATGATAAGTATAAATGAGTAAAGAACTGTAGACTTTATTACTGTCTAAATGAAAAATTATTACAAATAAAACACTTGATCTATATGAATCTTGAATTAAAATGCTAAGTGATACAAATAGGAAATTGGGGTATATAGATGTAGATAAAAGTGTGATAAAAGCCAGTCAAGATTATTGATTTGTTTGGGGGGGGGAAACTGAGGTATTTATAAGCTTTAGATATTCCCTCTGGTTTAGTAACTTAGGAGTAACCACCCGAAGACTAAAAGTAAATGAGTAACTTCCAAAACAGCAGAAGAACATTGATTATCCAATAGATAGTAGAAAAGGAGAAAAAGAAAAGGAAGAAAGCCTGGTGTCTTATCCCAGTTTCCTTCAGAAAAGAGAGACTGAATCAAGGTCTCATATGTAGGCAGATTACTCTGGAATGAATCCCAAGGAACAGGAGTAGGGGACTGAGAAGAATGAAACCAGGAAGGAAAGCCAATATAAGGGTGCATTGTCAAGCTGATCACCATGGTGGGCAAGTGGGATTCAATCTACTAGGGACTTGTGAGGAGCCATGTAGAATTCACTTCAGAATTATCTATGCATGGGATGGAAGAGAGAAATATGTATTCCATAGCTCCTATGCTTCACTGATCAAGGGTTAGTCATGGGGGTTAATTCCTCTGCACTTCTTGGTTTGCCCATATGTCATAATGGTGAGAGGTTCTTGCAGGTGTGCCAGGCAGTGGTAGCACAGCTCTGGAGTAGAAACCAAGAGATCCAAAGTACAGTTGAGACAATGTGTTTGTTGTTGGATTATACCTGTATGTAGGTGGTTGCTTCAGGAATGGCTGGAGTAAAAAAATGTCCCAAAAGATGGCAATAATAATTGTAATGATAATCATGGTAAATGACCTCAACTCATCAGGTTAGAGAAATGCAGTACTATATTATTTAAACTTCAAAAAGTGCATATAAAAATATTAACATACGTACGCACACATATATATCATATATATATGTTGAGTGCCTTTTTTGAGATTCTTGCTGATTCTATTTAGTTGTTGCTCACTCAGTATAAATAAATTAAGGACAACATCATGGAGAAAATTTCAAAATATTTAGAACAGAATGAAAAGGCTGATCAAGAGAAAAAGGAAGAAAGATGTGAATAAACGATATAGTCAATAAATAAGTGAAAATAACTAAACGAATGACAAATTTTTTAATTATGAAAGAATAGCACAAATTACTACAACTTAGTAAATTTGAAAAACTGAATGAAACAGAAACAAGTTTTAGAAAAAGATAAAATTCCAAAATTGTCCAAGATGAAAGAAAACTCCAATAGACTAATAGGAACTAAGGAAATAGAACAAGTTATTCAAAAAAAGAAAAACACCTAATACTGGTTCAGTTTAGACTATTTTACAGGTAAGGATCACAAGAAACCCTAAGACTCAATTAGTGAGAAAGCTACTCAATTTATTTTATAATGCTAGGATAGTCTTCATACCAAACCTGATAAGGAGAAGAGAAGAAAAGAAAATTATGGGCAATTTCACATATAACATAGATGAAAAAGTCCTAAAAAATTAACCAAATCTGACATGCTATAAATAATGATATTAATAACAATAACACATTACAATCATGTAGAGTTAATACCAGGAAGGCCAGATCTAAAGGAGGAAAGTCATATGACCAGCTCAACAGCTGTAGAAAAAGAATTTGATAAAGTTCGACAACTATATATGATAAAAAGCTCTTCAAGAAGCATTCCCTTTTACATTTGGCATTGAGGAAGAAGAGAGATACTTACCTATAAGATGAGTAGATACCTACAAGAACACTCTAGGTCCTGGCCAATAAAAGACAAGCCCCAAAGTAAACAAATAAAAAGAAATAGGAAGTAAATATGAAATTAACGTATAAAAATCTGTAGTAGTTCCTCTTTCCGACAATTAGAGAATAAGACATCATTTACGGAACTAACAAAAGCATTAATAAATCGTCCTACATAAATCAATAATAAATATATAAGAAAAATATAAAATTCTATAAAGGTTACAAATAAGGCCTGAATAAATGGAGTAATATACCATGTTCTCATGCATAAGTGAGAAGGAAATAATTTATTTTATAATTATAGCAACATGATGAAATTTAAAAACATAATGTTGAGTGAAATGACAAATTTATATAATATGTATAAAATTTATAAGCAAACCCCAAAATCAATGCTATGCTTTTTAGGGTATACACTTGTGCATTCAGGCATGAACTCTGCTTCTTGATCTATCTATCTATCTATCAATCATCTATCTCATTTTAAGGACAAACATTAAAGACCAAGGGAGGCTTATTACTGCCTGCATAAGTGCCTTAAATGGCAACCTAGCTGGTCCTGAAAGACTTAATCTCTCTAAATACTTAGCTTAGTTTACCTAGGGTTGAAAGAGATGATGCTGGCACATTCTCTAAGTTAGAATGATAATAAAAATCCTCCAAATGCATTTACAGTGTAATATCATACCTCTACTTGGGTTTATTGATGCAATGTCACTTGATGGCTAATGGACACTGGCACTCTGAGGATCAGTCTTCTACTTGAGATGGTGAACCACTCAGTAATTTGATTACCGGTATTGGGACTCAGCCAAGAGAAGGAATCTGATTTCATTCTGGGGTGGAAAGAAGCAAAGTAACAGAGAGACACCAACTCGAGTTTTGTTTTGATTTCAAAGTAGGCATTTTGATGAGATATTCAGGTCACCTGGCAGATCCCATTCACCTCTTAGTTCGTAATCTCCTGGTTACCAATCTCCCTGCTATGCCCACACACAGATCAGAATTTTCCCTGTGCTCTGAGGAGCTCTCTGCTCTCCTAGAGGCCTAAACTACCACTCTAGTGCAACATTAGAATCACCAATTTCCAGTTCTCTACCAATTCCCTTTAGAAAGATTAGGAGTCATAAAGAAATTGTTCTGATCTCACACCCTGTCTTTGAGCTTCAAAGAGCTTTGAGGTTAGCAGCTGGGGCTAAGCTGTGTGCTTTACATTCGTGGTCTCTTCCTTATGGTAGACTTGTGGTGTGTAACAGACTGAGGATGTTTTCAAATGGTAAACACAGCATCAGTAAGTGCCAGCCCCATTAACAGCTATAAGACATGGCAAGAAGCATTTCAGTCCCCAACTTTATCTTTCTAGGTATCACTGATTACTATGACATCATTTTGAGACCAGGCAAATCTATGATAATAAACAGTGATGTTATTTAAGAGATGTAATCATCCTATATAAGACAAGAAATTAAATGGCTAATTTTTCTTACTATTCTGTTATCTACAACTGTACTTATTCAATAATATCATTATTATTTATTCTCTTTATTGAAACTGATTTCAACTTACATCTGCACAGAGTCTGGGCTAAATCTAGGATTAGCTATTAGGAAAGGGCCTTTAGGGAAGAACATGCTTAATTCTCTCCTTGATGTCCATGGGGGAAAAATAGTATTCCAATAGGATGAAGAGACCACTGTTTTATGTGGATCCGGATCTCTTTATTCTCTGTAAAAATTCAAATACAGTTCATGCCATGGGGATGATGCTTGCTAGTTTTTGAGATGATTTGCCACCTCACACTGTGGTATTTTTTCTGAAATGTTGTCAATTTTTAAGATAAAGAGAATTTTCAACGTATTACAATATAGTTTTACATTTCTTGGCCAAATGTACCCTCGCTATGTGACACTTATGGGAGCAGAACGTATCACTGAGTGGTCTAGACATTCTGATGTTAAACTATTGCATTTCACTGTGATTTTCTCCAGAGCGAGAGCCAGTGGTCTTCAAAATGTGGTTCCTCACCCAGCAGCATCAATGTCACCTGGAAACTTTTGAAAAATACAAAGTCTCAGGCCCTACACCAGACTTACTGAATCAGAAGCTCTGGAGCTGAGATTGAGCAATTTCTATTTTATAAATACTCCAGATGATCCTGATACACAGTAAAGTTTGAAAGCCACTAACTTGTCTAGGCCAATCATACCCTCGAAATGTGGCACTTAGAGTAGCACTTAAGTGAACCAGATTTTCTGATGTTGAACTATTTCATTTTGTTATATGAGCCCCATTTCCCTCGGACTCATAGGGTAAGTCCACACCCTAAAATTATAGGTCTCTTCAGAAGAAAATGGACAGTCCCATTTCAAGAACTCTAAAAAGAGGCAGATCCTGCTGGGATAGGCAATAGGGCCTTAGGAAGATGCCTTATTTTTCAGGTGGGTGGGGATTATGTTCTTCTCTCTGGGCCTAGTGATTATTTAGGCGTTGGATTGGAAGGAAAGGTCTGTTCCTGTTTAAGGACAGAGTGAGCAAGTGGGAAAGAGGGCCCCCTCCCTAGAGGCTGGCATATGGTGGAGCAACATGACCAGCCGAGGATCTGCTGGAGTCTGAAGCTCTTGAAAGAGACTGTCTACCTCACGCAGAGGGATCTGTCAGCATAAGCAGCAGCATGCAGGTCTGTGAAGGAAGGAGACTATGAATAGTTCTTGGGGCATTGTTAGAAACAAAGATGAGAAAATAGTACAGGGCTAAAGGCAGGTTGATGGCTGCAAGCCTTGTAATGTTTGCGTTACACCCACAGGCTGGCAAAACCTAGATATGTCATTTACACTTGCTCAAATGCTTTGTTACTACAAACTCCTTCACCCTCAGTGTGCTGACCTGTAATTCTAACTCTTGATTGCCTGGTTTTCCTACGTCTCACAATACACCTACCTTTTCCCTTGATCCTGGCATAATATTAATATATACAAAATCAATGAGATTTGAAAGGCAGAAGACACAATATCACAGTTAAGTCAAGGATGTTATAGAAACATGCTTATTAATACAGATTCTTTCTTCATTTCTCCCACTATATTATAAACCAGCACCTATGATGTAACCAGAAAGAAAAAAAAGCAGAAATCCCACATAGAAATTTTAAGAGGGATAGCTAGGTTTTGCCCTTCTGCAGTAAGAATTGGAGAAAGTATGGCAAATTTCAGTTAGAGTCCCAGCCAATCTACTAGGCTTCTTCGACTTTTCTTTGAAATTTAATATTTAAGTTTTTTTAGAAGAAAATGTTTTCTTTTCATATATTAAATAAGAGCTTTATGAAATTTTGTTAAGAATTCTATGAAGTTCAGAAAACAAACGAACAGACAGGCAACATAGCCTCTACTACCAGCTCCATCGCTTGCTTTCTGTTCTTAACTTCTTAGTCTCCCATTCTCTTTCTGATCCCCACAGCCCACTCTTAGACACCTCTTATGCGTTTCTATCCAGCTGCCAGACTAAGATCGTGTCTGAGACCATCTCTTACTCATTGCCCCTGAGTCCAGTCACTTCAATCATTTCAGCATTCCTTCTGAGGATTATCCAGATTCTACGGGGAGGGTTTGCCATCGAGGCACCAAGAATAATTCCCAGCCAAATCACAGAGAATAATGTGTGGTCTTTCCAAACATTTTTATAGGAGATCTTTGATAGTAATAAATTTAACATTCTTTATGTAGCTGGAAGTGATTATATTGGTTTATATATCTTTTCGAATTGTCATTATGTAAAATTTGGACAACTTCTCCCCAAATTTGTACATGGAGCAGAAATTGTGTCATCAAAAGGGATTAGGGGCAGATGTACTAGATTATCTGTAAAGACAGCTGGCTTTGTTAACCTGGGCAAGTTACTTAATTTCTAGAAGTCCCAGTTTCTTCATCCATAAAATAAAGGCATTGAACTCTGATCTTTAATAATTTTTAAAATCCTGGAAGTCCAAACATAAGACATTTTTGATGCTGTAAAGTTCTATTATTTGATCTGTTCTTTTGCATCACTTCACATTGTGTAGTGCAGTTTCTGTGCACAGAAGAGCAACAAATGTTACTGGATGACCATGTTTCCAAAACTGTGTCCTGGCATGGATTTCTCCAGACACCCACACCTGACTTTGTGTGACTCCAGTCTTTCAGCAGTGCACTTCTGGAACAAGCAGTACTCACGCTGCTGAAGGATGAGGTTGGACATCATCCTGAAATCAAATAGACTCATCTAAATAGCCTGTTCCTATTGGCAAACCAGCCTGATTCTACATTTCTCAAACTAAAACACCATTTAACTTCTTTCTCCAACTTGAAGTGCTGAGAACAAGTACATGAATGAATGAAAAGACAAAATCAAATAATGTAATTAGAAGTTTAATGAAAACTTGTTTTAAATAATTGCCTATTTTGTGCCAGATTTTCTGTTAGGTACTTTGAACATCTTTTAAAACTTACTATCTAACAACCCAGTGAAGTATTATTGTTCCCATTTTACAGATGAAGACATAGTTTCAGAGAAATTTGGTGGCTTGCCATAGGTCTCACACCTAGTAAATATCAGAATCAATTAGAAACCCAGTTCAGTCTGAATGCTCTTTCCATTACATCACTGTGCCTTTCACATTTTAGATACGAGTAATACACATTAATATGAAAATGCAGAAGCATAATAGCACAGACATTTGAGTAAGAAGAACATTGTTCCATATAAAAATGGCCCTTCTCCTCAGTACACCTAGATGTGGCCCGCATAGTTGCCAAAGGTTACTTGGCAGTCTCTAATTTCAACCCTTCTGTCTCCAGCTTATGTTTCTTGCTGGCAGAATAGAAGGATCTAGGAATAGAATCTCCTCAGTTGGGTGAATTTAAGCTGTTCCTCAGTGATGGTCACTACTTAACATTACCACAATAAAAAACACACTTCTTGAGTTGCTGGACAATTGTTTATCCTAAATCCTAATGAGAAAACATATTTTGGTGAACTATTAGTACTTTTCTTTTTTTAGATTTTGAGACAAAGAATATAGTCAAGGCCAGGTGTGGTGGTTTATGCCTGTAATCCTAGCACTTTGGGAGGCTGAGGCTGGAGGAATGCTTGAGGCCAGGAGTTTGAGACCAGCCTGAGCAACATAGTGAGACCCTGTCTCTATAAAAAATAGAAAAATTAGCCAGGTGTGGTGGTGCACGCCTGTAGTCCTGGCTACTTGGGAGGCTGAGGCAGGAGGATCGCTTGAGCCCAGGAGTTTGAGATTGCAGTAAGCTATGATGATGCCATTGCACTCTAGCCTGAAAAATGGATGGAGACGCTGTCTCAAAAAAAAACCCCAAAACAAAAAAGGAATATAGTCACATAACAGCTTTTGTTGACTCTGTTGAATTTCCTGGATATTTAGGATTATGATTGCTATAAGATACCTCAGTTGAACTATGGCTAGGATTTGTACAGACAAGAATTAATCTAGATCAAAGAATTAAAGGCCTCATGGTTGCCAAATTAAGAAGCATCTAGGAATCTAGATAATAGGTATAAGGAGAGAAGCCTGAAAGTTTTAAGACTACCAATGGTTAAGAGTGGAAAATGAGAACAGGGAAGTCAGCAGAGGTAGGATAGGGCCAACAGATATTGGACAAGCAGGATTAGGATTATGATGGGTATTTGTACATAATGGCCCAGAAATGTAGGTAGCAGATTTTCCTAGGGTAAAGACTAGAGCAACTCAGTAAAACTGAATATATTTTATAAGACTGGGATTATATTTGGAATATATAAACTGGCAACCTCCAGTGACAAAATTTTCAGATATCCTTGAGTCTCAATGCCCTTTAGGTAGCTTAGAATAGGTACCACAGAGGCACACGAGGCCAGTTAGATATAAGCATAAAAATACAGTTAAATCCTATTATAATGTATCTATAATTTCAATTATTATTATGTTTCTTATTATATACCTCATAAATAACAAACATAATATATGCATTTGCTGTTTTGCCATAGTTTTAAAAGTTTATAAGTTGGGTGCTAATCTTGTTACACAATATGAATATTGCGAGGAACTTCCTTTTTCCTACTTATGCTTCTTGCATTCATACCTTTGTACTCATTCTGGTCCTCATTCATTCATTTATCAGACACTTATTTCCAGCACTTAATGTGTGCTAGGAAATCTGCTACATGGTAGAGGAATAGAGATGAATAAAAGAAGGGCCTTGTCCCCAAGGAATTGTGTTTAGTGGGAAAAACAGATTCACAAACACAGATCCCAATACAAGGAGATCAGTGCTAGGGCAGAACCACTTTTGACATTCGCTGGGATTTTAGAGACAGCAGAGACATGTGAGTATTACTAGGAAGCCCTGAGGACCCTGCTGAGATTGGAGACAATGAACTTGAAGTGACATCAACTCACTCTGCTGCCAGAGAAAAATCACAAAATACATTAATTCAGGTAAAGAAGCAAAGAAATCGAGTGGATTATTTGAGACCTAGAGATTTGTATGGCTGTAGGACAGGAAAAAAAGGGGGGGATAGTGAGATTTAGGGTACTTTTTAAGAAAGAGCTCAGTCTAAACTAGCAAAGTAAGAAAGAAAGCTAAAAGAGGTCTGGGGAGAGTTTGTAAATTAGAAGAAAACAAGAGGAATCAAAGAAACCAGGAGTCTCAATGAGATTTTAAAGCAGGAATAGAGGGAGACAGTGAATTAGCACTGTGGTTCAAAAGCAATCAGCCAACAGTTGGGATATTCATACAATTTATTACTCAAATTGGATGAAGAAGACTGAGACTACCAATTACTTGAGGCAGCAGGTGTAAGCTGGGATGACCCCAGGTGTATAGCTGCCTTGTCAATACTCCATGTGCTGAACACTGCACTAGGCACTGTGTATAGAGTGGGAAACAGGCAGGAACGGTGCCTGCCATTATGGGGTTTACCCTCACCCAGCAAAGATGCACACTGAACAGAAATCATAACTGAGATGAGTGTTACTAAAAAGAGAGATGAAGAAACCATGGGAGTTCATAACAGACGAAATCAACATCTCAGAGGGCAGCAAAAGGTCCCCTTAGAAAATGACGTTTAAGCTGAGACTACAAAGGTGAGTGGAGTTCGAAATTGAAGAAGTGTGGCATGAGTGTCCAGAGGGACAAAGATTTACTGTGGCCTGAGTTGGACAGACCATTATGTCTGATTTCTAAATTTCCTAATATATTTTTTCAAACCCCTGTGGGGTTTTTATTTATTGTTCTTTCTGTATGGTTTATAATCTTTCCTTCATCCCTTTGAACATTTTAAACACGTCGTAAACATTTCTTTAAGGTTATTCTTTTTTTATTATTTTATTTTTTTATTACCTCATATTATTGGGGGTACAGATATTGTTAGGGTTACATATCTTGCCCCTGCCCCCCCCCACCCTGCTATGCCAGAGCTTCTAGCGTGTCCAGCCTCCAGGTGGTGCGCACCGCACCCACCGTGTAAGTTCATACCCTTCCCCACCTCCCCCCTTCCACCTGCCCACCTCCTGATTACAGATTTTTTTTCAGATATTTTGGTTACAATGTATATCTTTGCCCCTCCCTAAAAAGGGATAGAGGTAATTCCTTCCCCCTTCTTTCAGGTTATTCTACTCTTTCAAGCCTTGGCTGCTGTTTCATCTGTTGACTCTCACACACAGTTGTTTGTTTTATGATTTTTGACTGAAGAGTCCTCTATGGGGAAGTAGTCCGCAGGGTACTGCTCTTTTATGTCAACTTAAGTAAAAGAATCGAATCCCTTAGGTTGATCTCTCAGCTTCGAGTCCCTCCATACAGGCAATGTGATTTCAGACTTCCCATCTGTGCATAGCACAGACCTGGGGTTTTGATTTCTTGCAGGTGATATTTTTTCATTCATGACCCTGGGATACTAATAAACCTTCTTGTTGTTTACCTGGGCTGATGGGCAGATTTCCTTTAGACTCCATTTCAAAGTCAGCACAATTCTTTATGACTCCAAGATTTATCTAAATGGCTCAGTTTAAGCTTCCCTCCTGGGGCCTGAAGCCTGTAATCTCCTTCCAGGGAGGTAATTAGAATCAATCCCAGCATTTAAGGCCCATATCTGGTTGCAATAATTCTATGAGCTGTTTGGGTATAAGACTCTGCTGAGCACTCTGGCTTAGAGTTCCCTTTTTAATTCTGATACTTAGGGGAATTTTTGTCATGATTTAAAACTCAGCTACATACCTAAAGAAGATATATTTTATTGTGTGTTTAGAGCAGAAGAGTGAAGGATTCTTTCTCATCAGCTCATGTTATAACATGGTACATTTGAGGAACTGTTTAAAAAACATATTCATTCATCAAAAAAATATTTATGGAGAACTAACAATGTTCTATGTACAGGCCTACCTTGTTTTTATTATGTTTAACTTTATTACACTTCAAAGATATTGCCTTTCTTACAAATTGAAGGTTTGTGTTATCCCTGCATCAAACAAGTCTATCGGGGCCATTTTCCAATATGCTTATTTTGTGTCTGTGTGTCACATTTTGGGTAATAGGTAATTCTTTCAATATATCAAACTTTTTCAATATTATTATATCTGTTATGGGGATCTAGGACTAGTGATCTCTAGTGATCTTTGAAACTACTACTGCAATTGTTTGGGGGCATCACAGTGAACTTAATTGATGAACATTGTGTGTGTTCTGAGTACTCCACTGACTGGCTATTGCCCTGTCTCTCTCCTCCTTCCCAGGCCTCCCTATTCCCTGAGATACAACAATATTGAAATTAGGCCAATTAATAACCCTACAATATCCTCTAAGTGTTCATGTGAGAGGAAGAGTCAAATGTCTCTCACTTTAAATCAACAGCTACAAATGATTAAGCTTAGTGAGGAAGGCATGTTTAAAGCCAAAAGGCTAAAAGCTAGACCTCTAGGCTAAATGGTTAGTCAAGCTGTGAATACAAAAGAAAGCTCTTGAAGGAAATTAAAAATGCTGTTCCAGTAAACACACAAATGATGAGAAGGTGAAACAGCTTTATTGCTGCTATGGAGAAGGTTTTCAAGGTCTGGATAGACCAGACATTCCCTTAAGCCAAAGCCCAATCCAGAGCAAGGCCCTAACTCTCCTCAATTCTATGAAAGCTGAAAAAGGTGAAGAAGCTCCAGAAAAAAATTTTGAAGCTAGCAGGGTTGGTCATGAAATTTAAGAAAAGAATCCATCTTTTATAACCTAAAAGTGCAATGTGAAGCAGGAAGTGCTGATGGAGAAGCTGCAGCAAGTTACCCAGGAGATCTAGATAACATCATTGATGAAGGCGGCTACACTAATAACAGATTTTCAATGTAGACAGAACAGCCTTCTATTGGAAGAAGGTGCCATCTAGGACTTTCATAGCTAAAGAAAAGAAGTCAATGCCTGGCTTCAAAGCTTCAAAGGGCAGGCTGACTCTCTTGTTAGGGAATGATGTAACTGGTGACTTTAACTTGAAGCCAACACTCATTTACCATTCTGAAAATCCTAGGGCCCTTAAGAATTATGCTAAATCTACTCTGCCTGTGCTCTGGAAATAACCAAAGCCTGGATGACAGCACATCTGTTTACAACATGGTTTACTAAATATTTTAAGCCCACTGTTGAGAACTATTGCTCAGGAAAAAAAGATTACTTTCAAAATATTACTGCCCACTAACAATGCACCTAGTCAGCCAAAAGCTCTGATGGAGACACATAAGGAGATCAATGTTATTTTCATGCCTGATAACACAACATCCATTCCTCAGCCCATGGAGCAAGGAGTAATTTTGACTTTTACATCTTAGTATTTAGGCAATATAGTTTGTAAGGCTATAGCTGCCAGAGACAGTGATTCCTCTGATGGACCTGGGCAAAGAAAATTGCAAACGTCCTGGAAAAGATTCACCATGCTAGAAGCCATTAAGAACATTCATGATTCATGGGAGGAGGTCAAACTATCAATATGAACAGGAGTTTGGAAGAAATTGATTCCAACCCTCATGGATGACTTTGAGGGATAAAAGACTTCAGCGGAGGAAGAAAGTGCAGATGTGGTGGGAATAGTAAGAGAACTAGAATTAGAAATGGAGCCTGAAGATGTGACTGAATTACTGCAATCTCATGTTAAAACTTGAACAGATGCAAAACTGATTCTTATGGATGAACAAAGAAAATGGTTTCTGGAGATGGTATCTACTCCTAGCGAAAATGCAGTGAACTTTGTTAAAATATAACAAAGGATTTAGAATATACCATAAACTTATTTGATAAAGCAGTGATAGGGTTTAAGAGGACTGACTCCAATTTTGAATGAAGTTCTACTGTAGGTAATATGCTATCAAACAGCATACTCCAGAGAAAATTTTTGTGAAGGGAAGTGTCAATCAATCTGGCAAATTTTACTGTTGTCTTATTTTAGGAAATTGCCACAGCCACTTCAACCTCTGGCAACCACCACCCTGATCAATCAGCAGCCATCAGCACAGAAGCAAGGCCCTTTACCAGCAAAACAATTATGACTCCCTGAAGGCTCAGATGATTGTTAGCATTGTTCAGCAATAAAGCCCTTTTTTTTTTCTCCCTGAGACAGGGTCCTGCTCTGTCACCCAGGCTAGAGTGCAGTGGCACAATCATAGCTCACTGCAGCCTCAAACTCTCGGGCTCAAGCAATCCCCTACAGTCTACAGTCATGGGCCACCATACCCATCTAATTTTTAAAATTTTTGTAGAAATAGGGTCTTGCTATGTTGCCTAGGGTTGTCTTGAACTCCTTGCCTCAAGCAAACCTCCTACCCTGGCCTCCCAAAGTGCTGGGATTACAGGTGTGAGCCACCATACCCAGCCAATAAAGTATTTTTTAATTAAGGTATGTACATTGTTTTTTTTAGACATAATGCTGTTGCACATTTAACAGACTACACTATAGTGTAAACAAAAGTTTTATACGCACCAGGAAACCAAAACATGAGGATGACTTGCTTTAATGTGATATTACCTTTATTGTGGTAGTCTGGAACCAAGCCTGAAATATCTCTGAGGTATGCCTGTATTATAGGACTGAAAGTGACAGAAGAGGGGCATGAGATAAGGTTAAAGAGTGAGACAAAGTTGTGCAGGTAATGTTAAGAATCTTGATTTTTCTTCGGAGCAAATAGGTAGCTATTGAAAGATTTTAAGATAAGTTTGCATTTTTCAAATGCAGAGGGAAGTAGTATTTGATCTGAAAAAGAGTAGATGTGGGGAGAAATGTGCAATAGTCCAGTGATTGATGGTGGTGGTTTGAACCAAAGAAATGACAGTGAGAACAGATAAAAGTGAATAAACTTAAGAGATATTCAGGTAATTAATTTAATAATACTTGCTTATGGATTGAATTAAGGAAGGGATAAAGACGCATCAAAGTTTACACCCATTTGAGGTTGCTGTGAGCTAGGCTGATGCCATGGCACTCACTCTAGCCTGGGCAACAAAGGGAGACTCTGTCTCAAAAAAAAAAAAAAAAAAAAAAGTTTATACCCAGGTGCTTGGCTTGAGCACCTGAGTGGGTGTTAACACTGTTTAGCAAGATAGCACAGGGAGCAGGAGGTAATTTGATGGGAAATATCTCAAGTTTGGTTTTGGGCATGTTGAGTTTAAGGCACTAGTGAGACATCCAAATGGAGATATCAACTAAGCAGTAGGCTATAGAGGTTAGGAGCTCAGGGCATAAGTCTTAGCTGGAAATAAAAAGAAAACTAAAGTTTTTGAAGCAGATGAGATTTCCTGAAGAGTGAGTGTAGAGTGAAAGAGGAGAGATGTGACTTGTCTTGAGGAAATCTATCATTTAAAGGGTGGGCAGAGGAAAGAGGAGCCTAGCGGAGCAGTAAGACAACAGCTTGAGGGAAGTGTTACGCCAAGGATGACTTTTTCCCCCTAAGAAGGAGGGACTTGAGAATATTTATTTGCTGGTGGGAGGGACACCAAGACAAAGGCTGAAGTTCCTGTAGAGAGGAAAAACAATTGACAACATGAAGTTCCTGAGAAATTAGAAGAGGATAAGGATTAAGGTAGAAGGTTGACCTTTGACAGTGGGGACAAAATTGTAACAAGAGGGAAGAAAAAAAGGATGTGCACAGAAACAGGTTTGTAAAGCTGATTTTTGAAAGGTTGTGGTAGTTCTCTGACAGTATGTGATTTTCTCTTTCAAAAACCAATGTCAGTTCATCTGTTCCATGTAAAATCTTTGATTATAGAACATCATCTTTGATGATTGCCAGAATTGTGGTAGAAAGGAAATCTGGGTGAAGTGCTAAGCCTTTAATGAAGAGGGAGGTCAGTTGTAAGGGGCTGTAGATGACAGCAATGAGGAGGAAGAGCCAGTCTTTAAGAGCAGGATTTTGCCCTGGGTGGAGAAGCAAGTGCCTAGGCAAACTCATTTGGGAACAATAAGGAAATCGATCACTTGGGTCAATAGGAATCCCAGCTGTTACACTAGACCTTCTTGGAACCAGGACTATTGCCCAAAAAGTTCTTGTGAGGAGATAAGAACGACCCTACAGCTGGTCCTCATAAACACAGAATGTTGCTGTGCGGGGGAAGGGAGGAAAATATTTCTCAAATTAACTGATTTTTGTCCTGGTATTTCTTCCTCCCCTTTTGTGTTTGAACCCTATTCTAATACCTAGGTTGTGCTTACTGCCTCAGGTAAGGATTGTGGCAAGTTGGAAAACAAAGTGCCTCAAACACTCCCCCTAACTTCTAGTCTGCAAGTAACCTAAGCCATGGAAAGGATGGAAAGGCATGGTAGGCAGAATAATGCCCCATGCAAAGGTGTCCACGTCCTAACCCACACAACCTGTGAGTGTATTAGGTCACATGACACGGGGGGAATAAGATTGCAGATGAAATTAAGGTTGCTAATAGCTGACCTTAAAATAAGGAGATTATTCTGGATTATCTGGATGAGCTCAATCTAATTACGAGCGTATCTTGAATGTAGAAGAGGAAGCCAGAAGAGTCGGTATCATTCACCATGAAAAACTCGACTGACCATTGCTGGCTTTGAAGATGGAAGGGGCCCATGAAGCAAGAAATTCGGGCAACCTTTAGAAATTAGAAAAGGCAAGGAAATACATTCTCTCCTGGAGCCTCCAGAGGGAACACAGCTCTGCCAACACCTTGATTTTAGACCAGTAGGACACTTTTCAGATTTCCGAACTCCAGAACTATAAGATAAATTTCGTGCTGTTTTAAGTCATCAAGTGTGTGGTAATATCCTACAGCCACAATAGAAAACTAATTCAAAAGGCAAAGAAAAAGTTTTGAGAGATGGAAATTTGAGAAGGGCATTTTCATGGTTTGAATGTTAGTGCCCCTCCAAAATTCACCTGAAAACTTAATCCCCAGTGCAACAGTGTTAAGAGGTAGAGCCATTAGGAGGTGATGAAACCATGAGGGCTCTACTCTCGTGGACTGGACTAGCATCCTTTTAAAAGGGCTTGAGGGAGTGAGTTTGGCTCTCTTCTGTCCTTCTGCCACATGAGGATGCCACGAGAAGATGCCATTGATGGAACAGGTCCTCACTAGATACTGAAACTATCATCACCTGATGATGGACTGCCCAGCCTCTAGAACTGTGAGAAAATAAATTTCTGTTGTTTATAAATCACTCAATCTGTGGTATTTTGTTATAGCAGTAAATGGACTAAAATAGGAATTATCTGGGAAGAGAAAAGGGCAAGCAATATCAGAGCAGAAGCAATGATAACATGGATATTAGTTAACAGGAGAGAAAAAAGTCCAGCACCCTCCTTTCCAGCCAACATACAGGCAGGCAGCAAACTCCCTGATATGGGGTTATATGATCCGTGCTTCCTACCTGCCGAAGGTGCAGGGAGACAGCAAGACCCCTAAGGAGAATGATTGTGTGCTGTGTTAGTCAGAGGCACCTGAACCAGCTTCATGAAGAGTTCATTTTATTTTAGCCAATAGCACTTTGGCCCCTTTATTCTAGTGCTATATACAAACTATACTTTTCACCTAATGTGGTAACTTTGCAGTGCGTCAATCTGGCTAGCCTGAGATAAATTTACATGGTTTTCTTTTCCTGTAAGTTTCTGGTTAGGCTGGGCGACAAAGAGACTCTTGTGGAAGATGATGGAAGATAAGGGCAGATGGGAAGCTGCAGCCATTTTGAAGCTCAGCCATGTTGTCACTTACTACTGGCTCTCCTCACTGGTGTGAGGCAGCAGCCACTCCTGAAACCGATTCACCTTCCCCTAGATCCTCCTTCGAAGCTGGACTCCTGAGATAGGTGTGGGTACTTAGCTCCATGAAGAAAGGCCTGGCTTCTGCAGGCCGCCCATGCCACAAAGGTCAGAGAGAAAAGAACTGATGTGGGTTTCAGTCTGTACTGTGGGGTCCATCTTATGCTTGTGGGTTCCAGCTTATTCTATTTTTCCCCTTCTTTACTTCCATCTTCCCTCACCACTGCCTGTCTTGTGGCCTGCAAGCTCCAGCATCAGATATGAATACAACAGCATTACAGAGACTGCTCGGCCAGCTCCCCCAATTACGTAAGGTCAAATCCTTGTGATAAATTCCTCTGTATATGCTGTATATAGTGTAACACAATATGGTATAATATAAAAATGTATATATACACTCTGCTCCTCTGATTGAATCCTAACTGAGATTTCATCGTATTTATTCCTGATTGTGTTAGTCCAATTGGGCTCTTATAACAAAGTACCATAGATTGGGTGGCTTATAAACAACAGAAATTTATTTCTCACAGTTATGGAAGCTGGAAGTCCACAACATGGTGCCAGCACGATCAGGCTCTTGTGAAGGTCCTCTTCCAGGTTGCAGACCGCTGTCTTCTCATTGTGTTCACATGTGGTGGAAAGAGACAAGGGGGAGCTCTGGAGTCTCTACTATAAGGGCAATAATTCCAGTCACAAGGTCACTGTTATGACCTAATCATCTCCTGAACGTCCCATCTCCAAATACCATCACACTGGGGAATAGGATTTCAACTTATGAATTTTGGGGGAAAGTAAACATTCTTTTCAATTTCTGTGATTTGTAGCAATTATATTTAGTGCTTCTCATGGATTATTATCCTGGGCATTTACTCTTTCAATTTATCCTTCACTTTCTTTGATTGCTATTTTTCTTGAACCAGTAGAATCTGAATGACTCGTATCCAGATAAAGTAATCATTTGTTTCCTAAGAAAAGTTATCTATAAAATGCCTCTCTCCACCTCTCCCTTAACATCCTCCCCAAAGCCTTGAAAGGATCATTCAAAATACATAACTTGGTATAATGCTATTATAATGAGGAACCAGCAATCCATGAATAAATTATGAACAGTGACAGAAGGCAAGGCAGTGTTTGTGATTCAGCTCAACAGAATTTGCTGGCAGGAAAACATCCTGTAATAAATCCTTTGATTGCTGGAAAACATGGTTCAAAATAAAAAATCAAGCAATATTGCATATGTAGACAGAAATATAAGAACAGACACTTATGAACTTAGAACTCTACTCCCCTGCCCCTTTTAAAACTTAAGCTACATGGAAAGAGTGAGGGATACGGAGTCAGGCCTCGTCCTCACATTCCATAGCTCTATGACTTCGAGTCAGTGCTTTAACTTTTCAAAAGCTCAGTTGTTTTTTTCATCTACAAAATGGCAGTTATAGCATTAGCCTCATAGGATTGCTGAAAAAACTAGAAATAATATGTAAAATTTTTCTCCCACAAAAGGCACTAGGGGAATGCTTAAACTGCACGTTTCCCCTTTGTTAAAACCTTTAAAAGATATTATTTCTCTGAAAATGATGTCCTAGAAAAATCCCTATAGACGCACATATACCTTTCAGTTGCTTCAGCCCACTCATCTTACTTTCTGTCTGCAAGGCCAGGTTCACCCAGCCTTTTTCTGCAGACTCTGAGGTTGAACTAAAGCAATCCAGGAACTCACCCTCTTCGTCACTGGGAGGAGGGTGGAAGCTCTTGGCAGGGGGATAGGGCCTTACAAAAAGCAAGGCCCTAGTCCTTAATCAGAGGGTGCTGCTTCAGTAGCTGTGCCAAGCACTTGGTCACAAGACAGGTGAGGACAAAAAGAGGGCAGGTCTTTCTTGGCTCAAGCTGGGGGAGTAGACTGCTTTCTTCTCTCTGACTGCCTCTGACCATTTTTCTATCTTCTTCTGTAGGTTTCCACAGTTAAGCTACAAGCCAGGGAATTCACAAAGTGAAAATATACTGACATCTGTGTTTGGAATCTATTAACAATATTTTAACAATTATACACAGGGCCAGATTTGACCTGGACACTATAGGAATCATATCTCCAAAAGACTGAACAAAAATGAAGAGATCACATAAATAAAAATGATCCAAAAATGAAGTAAATTTATGAATAAGGGAAGATATGAAAACAAAACATTATCCTATTAAAGGCAATAGTTTAAAAATGTATCAGGCCAGAAGTACAAATCTTGACTTCTGTAACTTTAAACAAAACTCGATTTTCCCCTATTTCTGCTGTACAGCATCCAACAATGTTTATTTTCTGATTCTGGTCACATATACTACTATTTTAGTTTAGTATTTAATGACTTTTTTTACTGTAAATATTAATCTATTGTCCTGGTACTCATATCTGTACTGTCTATATACTTTCTACGTATGGTTGAAGTTTCTTTAGATGTATAGTCCAGAAGAGCATTATTTTCATGAATACAGACACTATTATATTCCTAAAAATGAAAAATTTACAACAGAGTATTTCTAGTATGTTCCTTTTTCTCTGCTTCTAGCAATAAGCTGGAGATAAGTAAAACTCTATTCACAGAAGTTAGAATAAGGCAATAGAACTCTGGTTTTAATACCAAGTCCTCTCCTTTGATTAGCTACAAAATTATCCCCATAACAAAGAGATGATGTTTTTCACAGACCAGATGGACAATAATTTCTTAAAAGGCTATTGAACTGGCAAGAAATTTGAGGGGAATAGGCACTTTGAATACTTCTGTTAGATTTCTAAATCAATACATCGTTCTGAAGAATAATTTGGAAAAGTGACTCAGATTCTTAAAAAGCCTGGGTGCAGTAGCTCATGCCTGTAATCCCAGTGCTTTGAGAGGCCAAGGCAGGAGGATCACTTGAGGCCAGGAGTTCAAGATCAGCCTCGGCAACATAGTGAGATTCCCGTCTCTACAAAAAACAACAAAATTAGCACTACCACACTCCAGCTTGGGCAGCAGAGTGTAATCTTTTCTCTAAATAAATAAATAAATGCATTAAAATGTGTGTGTTTTAAAAAATACATATACATGTATTTATAAAAAGATTTATCATGAAGAATGTGTTTTGAATCGTTATTATAGTAAAAATTTGAGCTGGACATGGTGGCTTATACCTGTAATCCTAGGACTCTGGGAGGCCAAGACAGGAGGATTGCTTGAGGCCAGGAGTTCAAGACCAGCCTGAGCTAGAGTGAGACCCCCATCTCTATAAAAAATGGAAAAATTAGCTTGGCCTGGTGGCATGGGCCTGTAGTCCCAGCTACTAGGAAGACTGAGGCAGAAGGATCACTTGAGCCCAGGAGTTGGAGATTGCTGTGAGCTATGATGACACCACTGCACTTTAGCTCTGGTGATAGAGTGAGACCCTGTCTCAATAACAACACCAACAAAAATTGAAAGAACCTAAATGTCCTACAATAGAATATTAGTGTAATAACTTGTCAAATATTAATATGACATAATACCACATGGTCATTAAATAATAATGTATGTAAAATATTTAATTACTGTGGAAAATACAGTCAATTTTAGTTTATTTACTGAGTAGATAAACCAAAATATTATCAGTACTTATTCCTGAATAAAGAAATTTTGGGTGATTTTTAGTTTTTGTCTTTGTGTTTTCTATATTTTATAATTTTTCTATGATGAATATATATTACTTTATAATTATACTCTTTCAAGTATTAAAAACTATTTTAGAAACCATGAATTTTAAGCATATATATAGTTTATGTGTTTATAATTAGAATCATGAAATTTCATAGTTGAAAGAGATCACAGGGATATTCTAGTACAAACTCAAGATCCAAAGTTTGGCCTCTGTAAAGAGACACATTTACATGAACAATTAGGCTTTTGTAATCACTAAAGTAAATTATATGGCCTCTTTAGTTCTTGAAATGATTCCATTTGGGCCACTTGTATTTTAATTTTTTTAAATAAAAGAGGATAAACTACTAACTTGATAAAAATAAATTATCTTTTACTTTAAGAAACAGAAGAAACAATATCTTACCTTTATAAGTAGTTGACTCCTGTAACATTTCAGTACAGCGTGAATAAATTCCTTTGAATTGGTATCAGATATCACAGTGTTAGAACTCTTGTGCGATAACAGATTTTCTGAAATGGATTCATATATAAGACATCAAACTGGAGATTTTGGTAATGATATTTTTTCAATCTTTTAGAATTAAACTTAAAATGAATTACTGTTTTGGTCTCTGACTGTATACATGTACCAATGACAAGTTATATAATTTTCTTGGCATTAAAAGACTTCTTTTTAAGGTAATATATCATTGAACTTCTATAGGCATTTCCCATTCTTGGAAATATTAATATTAAGCAAAGTGTTGACTGGTAAACACTGAAATTCAGTTCTCAAATTGTGTGGGTGGTTCTTCTATTAATGTATTAGCAAGTATACAGTAAAAATACCAAAGTATTTGTATAAGGGTTACACATTCAAAATGAGACTATTCATTTATTACACAAAAATATTTTTTACAACCTACTATGTGCCAGGTATTGTGCTATATGCTAGGGATATATCTGTAATAAGCCAGAGTCTCTGTCTTTCAGGAGCCTATAGAATAGAGTAGATATGAAAAAATAAGCAAGTATTTAGATTATAGTGTGCTAAGTATCAGTACTATGATAAGAGAAGTACTAGTGGTGGGGGGAAGTAGGGTGGGACACTGGTAGAAACTATTTGCACAACTATTTGGGAGCTACCTTCTACCTCTGCATCACAGCCTCATCTGTACTATGTACCTCCAGCCCTAGCCACAGAAGAGTGGACAAGTGGTATGCACCTTACCCAGGCTAGAATTCAAACTTGACCAGTTAGCTGTGGCAGTTGAATAAGTATGGTTATATAAAATCAGGACTGACGTAGTTGTTTGAGACTATATATATATATATTTTTTATTTTTAAGTTTTTTTCAGAGATGGGGGTCTCACTATATTTCCCAGGCTGGTCTTGAACTCCTGGGCTCAAGTGATCTTCCCACCTCAGCCCCTCAAGTGGCTGGGACTATAGAATGCACCACCACGTCTGCCTGAGGTTACATATAAGTAGAGAAAAGAAGGCTGCTCTGCATGAGTCCAGAGAGGAGAGAGGACTCAATCCACTTGGGAAGAATCTGCTCCTGAGGTGGCTCACTGATGTGCCTGGGGAGGTGGTGCTGGCTATCGACAGGAGGCCACTCTGCAGCACTGCTTGAGGGATAGCAGCTGCATCTCCTGACAGTGGACAATCCAATAAACCAAGGCAGAAGCCACCATGCCATTTATGACCTAGTCTCAGAAATCATATACCATCATGTTCACCATATTTGGCACCAGGCCATTCCTGATTCACCGTGGAAGAAGACTATAGAAGGCTCTCCTCTCTTGTTAACAACTGGAAAGAAAGCCAGTTACCTGCCTAGACTAGGACTTTCACATAGTAATACTGGATTTGGCGGCAGCAGCACTAGTGGCGCCACTGAGAGGGGCAGTGTCAATCTCTCTCAAATGGGAAGGCGGGTGTGTATAAGAAGGTAAAGGAAGAATGAGATTAAATGGCCAAATTTGAAGATCAATTCAATTGATTTGAAGATCAATTGAAGATCAACATCAAGGTACAGAGACAGTCTATGTAGTCTTGAACAGAAAACCAAAGCAAAGAAAAAGCAACTACAACATAAAAGAGACTCAGACTTACGGCTTGCTAGGACTATAGTGACCCCTGCTGGAGCCTATCTTATTTTTCAAATAAAAACCTAAATAAGGGCTTGTGTGAGGAAAACAACAATTTTCATAGAATAATTGACTTTGAGAGTTGGGAGAAGCCTTAGAGAACACTTAGCATTACCTCTTTATTTTATAATTGACGAAACAGGCCTTTGGCTTGGAGAGGTCACAAGGTCACAAGGTGACTTGCTTTAGGTCACACAGTTGGGATTGCCAGAATATAAAGATACCTGCTTAATTCTTGGGCCTGTTTATGCCAGTGGAGCTTTCTGTCACAACAAATAAAAGTATCTATAACACACACAGAATCTGAAGGCCAAGCAAAATTTCAGGAATTTACACTGATTTAAAAATATTCACTTGATCTGGTTAACTGGGACTCAATTTTGCTGAAAGAGAATTTCTGACTAATATAAACATGATACTTCTTTTTTCTTTGGCTGTTATGAGTTTATACAAATTTGCATCAGACTCAAATTTATTTTTGGAATGTTAAGTTGTTCTGTTCTTCACTAGGTTACCTATGTTCCCCATCCCTGCTATGTTAATCTTTTTGAAATAGTTCTTTGGACTTGAATATGTTTTAATGCCCTTTCTCATAATTTGCCTGTAAAACCTATTGATAATATGCTAAGAAAAAGAACATAAAGGAAATGGTAATGGTTCTTATGCTGGGATTTTCTGGAAAGCCTGATTCTGATTTTTATCCTCTACTCAGTGCTCTGGGATCACCCATTCCTAAATGCTCCCTGATTCTTCATGTTCCTCCCACCAATCAACATTTCTCCTTCTCCACTCCATAAATCATGGCCATGGGATTTGGGCATTTATTCTCCTGTCACTGTACTTGAAGGCAAAATCCTGGTTCCTGCTTATATTCTTAGGTACTTATGGAAGCTTTTGCAAAGCCACTTTACTCCTTCCACATTTCAATTCTGTCTTTAAAATAAGTATAATAATATCAGCTATACTTACTTCACGGTATTTTGGTGAAGATCTCTGCAATTTTTTTCTTTCCAGCCATTCAAGCAGGTTGCCAGATTCTCTTTTTGGTTGTTTGTTTCTGGAATTTTTTGCATAGGGAAAACAAGTTATCTGCAGTTTAAAAAGTCTTCTTATCTTTTACAGAAAAGATTGTGGTAGGAACCCTGGCAAAGAGAAGGAGAGGAGGGCTTTAAGTCAAGAGAACAAGATAAGAAGTTTGTTTCATTCTGATTAGAAAGATTACAGAGATTTATTGGCTTCATAACCAATGGGAACACGGTAGAGCCTACTCTGAGGCCGTCCCTGAGGAAGGTAGCAAGACCTCAGGTTGGATGGCTTCATGATGTATCAAAACCTGACCGTCCACTTTGCCTGGCAGACAGACAGACAGAAGTAGAGATCTACATTGACTCATGGGCAAGTGGCTATTTGGCTGAGGAGTCAGGGACTTGAAAAACAGAATTGGAAGATTGGGTAAAGGAAGGTCTGAGGAAGAGTTTTTGGATGAGCCTCTCACAGTGGGCAGAGTGAGGATATCTGTGTCCTAAATGAATGCTTACTCTAAGTCATCCACTGTAAAAGAGACTCTCAAAAATCAAGTAAACAGGCCAGGTGGCTCACGCCTGTAATCCTAGCACTCTGGGAGGCCGAGGCTGGCAGATTGCTCTAGGTCAGGAGTTTGAAACCAGCCTGAGCAAGAACAAGACCCTGTCTCTACTATAAATAGAAAGAAATTAATTGGCCAACTAATATATATAGAAAAATTATCCGGGCATGGTGGCGCATGCCTGTAGTCCCAGCTACTTGGGAGACTAAGGCAGTAGGATTGCTTGAGCCCAGGAGATTGAGGTTGCTGTGAGCTAGGCTGATGCCATGGCACTCACTCTAGCCTAGGCAACAAAGTGAGACTCTGTTCTAAAAAAAAAAAAAAATCAAGTAAATAATATGGCTAATCCTGTGGATGTCAGTTAGCTGCCTTCCCCAGCCACCATGGTGCATGTACAATGGGCTCACAAACGCAGTGGCTCTGGCAACAGAGATGTTGATTATATGTGGGCTTAAGAACACAGGCTTCCCTTCACCAAGGCTGGTCTGGCTACTATCACTGATGAGTGCCCATCTTCACCAACATCAGAAACCAACACTGAGTTCCTAAAAGAGCACTATTCCCAGGACCTGCCAGCTACCCCATCCATGGCAGATGGATTTACAGTGGACTTATATAATCATGGAAGAAAAGACAATCTGGATATGGATTTACTTTTTTTGCCTAGCACCACAATCCATGGACTTACGAACTGCTTTGTTCATTGTCTTGGAATTTCATAAAATACTGCTTCTAAAGACCTTCGTTTAAAGAATCAGAATTGAAGAAATGATTTCATGCACATAGGAAGAAGCTGGTTTGATACTGATAACTTACTTATGTTGCCACTTGTGGGTCTGTCCCACAAGTTATAGTATATTCTCCAAGCCAGCAACTAATATATAATGCTATTTTCTTCCATAGCCAGAATACTTAGAGCCAAGAGCCAAAGTGTAGAACTAGTGGTGGCGCCTTCATTATTATTCCTAATGACTTACTCACACAACTCTTATCTGCAACCCTACAATGTCATGCTCCCAGTTTCCATGGGAGGAATACTTCCTCTAGGAAACACCAGAAGGGTGACTTTGAATGGAAGCTGAGATTGCCACATCATGCAATTTGGTGGCCTTCATGCCACTGAACCAACATGCAAAGAAAGGGATTACTGTATTGGCTAGAAGGGCAATTAATCTTGATTATAAAGAGGGAAAAAGTGTTGGGACTATGAAGCAGAGGGAGGACTATGTATGAAAACTAAGGAATTCTCTGGGCAACTCATTACTTCCATATTCATGGTAAAAGTTATTAGAAGATTAGAGCAAACCAAGTGAAGCAAGAACCACTGATGGTTCAGATAGTTCAGGAATGAAGGTTTAAGTCACTGTGACTAATAAATAATCATACCTAGCTAAAGTGTTAGCTGGGCAAAGGGAGCACAAGAAGAGGAGTGGTAGAGGGAGCAATAAATACCAACTATAGCCTCATAAACTGTGCAGAAGTTAGGACTGTAATTATCATGCATATTTTCCAATTTTTCTTGTTTCGCCTTCTTCCCTGAAGTCTTCCAGGATTTGAATCTAATTATGCAATAGGTCTAGATCTGGAAGCAATGAGAAGTAGTGGGAATTAACCTTGAAGAGATTCATCATCCTCCTACCAATCAACTGCCTCAGGTGAAATCATTACAGGTTATTAGGCAAAGAGAGACAAAGATTATCAGATACAGGAGGTGGAGTATTGCTTCTACAACTACAACTCAGTGAAATATGTTATTAATAGTTCAAGGTAGTTTGATTCATTAGAACCTATCCAAATATTCCCATTCTCAGGATCACTCTCCCAGTGAATGCCCAGAAAGGCTGCATTGTAATGCACAAAGCTGCAGAAGCAAACTTAGGTTTGTTCTGTGGCTATTTCAACCCCAGGGTACTAGAACTAAGACATTCTTTTATTAAATAGGTAGTCGGGAAGCTTTCTGAATCTCGTTGAGCTAAATATATAAACCCCCAAGTTTGTCATTTTCTTTCTGTAAGTTTTCTAATGCAATCAGAACCACCTCCACAGCACTCAGCTCATAATTTCTACTATAATATTTGACTGCAATAGCCACTTCATCTTCTAAAGCTTTGCTGTTGAAAGGCACCTGATTACCAGCAATAATGGGTGATTAATTTAAGGAATGTTCTGTCACTGCATAGTATGGACTACCAGGGTCCTATTTTCCATTGACAGTGAGGTCATAACTGATTTTAAACCTAATCTACATATGTGCTAGTGTTCACAATGTGCTCAGACTATGTGGCAGGTTGCTTGGGAGGAAGGGGAACAGCAAGGAAAGAAATGGCCTGCAACCTCAAATATGCTGTGATCTTATCAATCAGTAGCGAAAAGAGTTCTACTAAACTCCAGAGAGTAAACAGGATTCTTTGAGTTGCCTCATTCTATATTTGTTAAGCTGCATTAGAGATCAGAGAAACTATTTCTTGGAGTCCCAAGTACTGATCTCATATTTCTCGTAGAAACAACGTTATAAAGGATAATTAAGCTTTCATACTAATTCCTCAAAGCCTATTTAACCCAAAAGGTTACTGAAATACACTGCTATTTGTATATAAAGTATTGTAAATTTCTGGCAAAACTGTGGATAGGCTTTAATTGAATAACCAAGAAACCAAATTACCATCCAGACATTTTCTCTATGGTAAAATATATTTCATGTCTAATACAAGACATTAAAATATCCCCCTTTCCTTCCCACCCAAGCATATATGTCCTGCCCTGGCATCTATGGCTAAAAGGAAACAGTCCTTTCCTGGTCACTTCCCAATAATTCCATGTGAGCTGGCAAGAAAGTAACCCCCGAGTAGCTGTAATGAGGAAGGCTGCTGGTAGCCTGGGAATGTTCCGCAGAGGGAGCAGGAGGCAGAAATGGGCTTTAGAGAGAGGTTGACTAGGAGAACTAGAAGGATTTTCTTATGGTCTTTTCAGTGCATTGTATGCATACTGACCCCCCAACAGGAGGCCACCAGAGGCTCATTCACTCCTCCTTTTCAAGAACACCTTTTACTTCTTCCATAATCAATATTTTACAGAATGTTAAGTAACTTGTCAAGGGCCATTCCATAAGAAAGCGTCAAAGCTGAGGTTCCAAGTTAGGTTTATCTTACTCATGTGTTCCTTCCTCTATGTTCTTCTGTACTTTCTAGGAAAATATAATCACTTTAAAAATTGTCTACAAGTGGCATTTTTCCACCAAGTTATCAGGATAAATAGAACTGTACTTCCTATTCATTTTAATTTTTGAGAGCAGTCGTCTCAAACCAAACAGCATATTAAAATCACCTGGGCTCTGTCCCAGACCACTTAAATTAGACTTTCCAGGGCTAAGGCTTTGTTTAGAGTTCCGCATTTTATTCTAATGTATGCCCAGGGTTGAGAACCACTGGTGTAGTATAATAGGAAAAAAATAGGCTTTGAAGTCTCAGACCTAGGCTTGAAGTCAAGAATTCCCAACAAATAACTCTGTATCATCCCACTCCTTATCCTCTTTTATTGCCTTTATTTTGATTTATTTATTTATTTTAGTCCCTTTCCAGAAGAACCTTTATTACCTTTAAAAGCCAGCTTATTAACAAAGATCCGACAGAGCTCACATCAAGATTACTTGCATCTTAGTCTTCTGAGCAGCTGTCCTCATCTTGGCGCAAGTACACTCTTTAAAATTATATTTTGTGGCTCAGCTTTTTCCTTTAGGTTGACATTTTTGGTGCTGTGAGCAGGATTCAGAATGGCCCCATCTTCCCTGATCATTTGCCAAGTCTTTTTGGACTCAGTGCCTGGCCAGCCAGAACCCCTTGTGTTCTTCCAGGTCCTAGAGTACGTTGAGTGTAAGGGGTGAGTCCTCCTGGATTTGGACCTCCCTACTGTTTGGTTAAGATATAGACTTTGCTTGAGCTATTCTTTCCAACCCTCCCCCTGTAGAACAGAGGTTTCCATCTCTGTCTATGAGCAGGAGATTCAGGTTTCAGGAAGAAAAAAACAACAATAAAACCTGCCTTCAGGTCATGGTCAGGCAAAGAACTCTGCAGAGAACTGTCTTCTCTGCCTCTGCCTCATGGCAGGAGGGCTGGGTTATGGTATTGGCAGTCTAGCACTGGTGGTTTCATTTCTTTTGGCCTAAAATCACATAGCATGAGTTTGAAATTTCAGCTGCTTTCTATCACTTGTAATTTTGACTTGAATTTTCATTTGTGACCAATTCCTGTTAGTTTCAAAGTAGAGGGTGCATAAGAGTGTGTCCTCTCACCCTGAAGTTAAAAGACACTTGCTCCCTCCAAACCCAGTGTGTGCTCTAGGTGACTAGAGACTTTATGGAGGTGTCAGGGTGTTTGCCCATGACTTACAGTGGTCTCACAGCGCCTCCCTGCAAGAACAACACCTGCAGGGACTTTGAGGTTGGTTGGAAGGTACACATAAGGTTTGGTCAACCAGTACCTTGACCGCTCTGCAGCCTCGAGGTGACTAGAGATTCTGAGATGCAAGAGAGAGATTCACAACTCGTGGGTGACACCTTGAGGAATGATGCTCACAAGCAGCACACTTCAGCCCACGACACATTTCTGGCCTATGTCACTTTGGAAAAGTTCCTAAATTATGGGAAATAAAGCTTAAAAATCTGAGCTCTCTTTTAGGGATAACCTCTCTTAGAAGTGCTGGCTGGTTTTATGTATAACACTTATGGGACATCCTCTTGTAAATATCTAGGAGAACGGGCCCACATAACCCAGGATGGCCATAAGCAGCAATGAATAAAATGGGGGTCTTTTGAAATGCCTAAAATAATTTTATTGCATGCACAATTGGGAAAAACTGGTTTTAGAAACAGAAAAATTGAATGAGAGACTTGGCCTTGGGTTTTCACAATGGGAAAAGACAAAACCTGAGATCTGGGACCAATGCTCCTTGTATTTAGGAACTATACTTTCCATAAAAGGGTGGCCTGGCAAAAATCTGCCTTCTACCAAAGCAAATTGATGAGAAAATCTGTAGACCTACGCCAAGCCTAAGAGCAAAAATTAACGATGATGACAATGATGATGGATTAATGATGACAACTGAGCAAGCCTGAGTTCAAATTTACCCTACCTTTAAGTCAGGGAAATGCCTGTGAAGAAAACCAAAATATTCCTCTCTAAAACACTGAGGACTGTTGAGCTAAAGAAGGTGGACACTCTTTAGGGGGATGCAGGGGCACACTCTGCCTTTCCCTCTGCTTGCCTGATGGCAGGGCAGAAATTTACAGAGACGGACGTGGTCCTGCCTTCCTCTGTGCCCTTCCCACCTAAAGATAGGCCCCTTTACAATTGCTCATCAGCCCAGAGACAGCAGCACCAGAGGATCGAGGAGCAGACTTTACTCTTCCCATGATTTACCTTCCCACATGTTCCCACCGTTTAGAAGCCTGAAAATGTTCTTTTCTTTGTCTTGTCACTACACAGGCTGAAAGTGTTCTATTTTTAGATCCCTAACTCCCAGAGAAAACCCTTTAAAAGCTCCAACTGCCAGCTTGACTTTGCCACAGGATTTGCAAAAAGCACTCTAGCCTTTCCTAGGCCTTTCTCAGTCCCTTGGAGTTGTAAATCTTACCATGGTTTTGAAATGTTAACATCCAGGAATTAGCTAAGCAGCATTCCAGATGAGATCAGATTTGAAACAGAGTTAAAGTTCTTTAAACCCACCACAAAATTCCTTTCCTCAGTGGATAACCTTTATCTCAAGAGTGAAACATTTATAAGAATGTTTCACAGCTTTTTCCCCCTATTTTACGAAATATCTCTTTTAATTTTCCATTTGGCTTTTGCATATAAATGGTCACTTGAGAAGCTCAGACTCTAGAAAATATGGCCTGACAGATGAGGGTTGCACCCTATTTGCAGCTAGCAAAGCTTTCTGTAAGATGTCCTTGGGAGGGGGTCTGAATCTTGGTAGGACTGCAAATTTTTGCTCCCTCTAGTTAAAGCCACAAAGGGCTTCTTGATTTTGGTCTGATGGTATTTATTTGTGTTGGTTTGAGTCATTCCTTCAGGTATACCTTTGATTTAAAATTTTGGTTTACAAAGTGATTTACAGAATCAATGCAATCCACATTAAAATACCAATGTCATTTTTTGCAGATTTAGAAAAAATAATTCTATGCTTCATATGGAACCAGAAAAGACCTTGAATAGCCAAAACAACCTTAAGCAAAAAGAACAAATTGAGAGGTATCAATTTATCAGACGTCAATCAAAATAGCATGGTACTGGCACAAGAATAGAGACATAGACCAATGGATCAAAACAGAGAACCCAGATATAAAACCATCCTCATATTGCCATCTGATCTTTTACAAAGCAGACAAAAACATATAATACAATGGGGAAAAGAATCCCTATTTAATAATTGGTGCTGGAAAAATTGAATAGCCACATGTAGAAGACTGAAACAGGATTTGCATCTCTCACCACTCACAAAAATTAATTCACAATGAATAACAGTCTTAAACCTAAAGTGTGAAACTATAAGAATTCTAGAAGAGATGGGAAAAACTGTTCCAGACATTGGACTAGACAAAGAATTTATGAAGATCCCAAAAGCAATCACAGCAACAATAAAAATAAATAAATGGGACCTGATTAAATTAAAAAACCTCTGCACAGCCAAGGAAACAATCAATAGAGCAAACAGACTACAGAATGGGAGAAAATATTCTCACACTATATATCCAATAAAGGGCTAATAACCAGATTCTACAAAGAACTCAAGCAAATCAGCAAGAAAACATCAAAAAACCCCATTAAAAAGTGGGCAAAAGACATGAACAAAAGCTTTTCAAAAGAAGATAGATAGACTAATGGCCAATAAACATATGAAAAAATGCTCAATGTCTCTAATCATCAGGGAAATGCAAATCCAAACCACAATGAGATATCACCTAACTCCAGTGAGAATGGCTTTTATCAAAAAGTCTCCAAACAACAGATGCTGGTGTGGATGGGGAGAGAAAGGAACACTTATACACTGTTGGTGGGACTGCAAACTAGTTCAACCCTTATGAAAAGGAGTATGGAGATTCCTCAAAGAACCAAAAGTAGATCTACCATTTCATCCAGCAATCCCACTACTGGGTATTTACCCAAAGGAAAAAAAGACATTTTATAAGAGACACACTTACTTGAATGTTTATAGCAGCATAATTCATAATTGCAAAGATGTGGAAACAAACCAAGTGTCATCAGTACATGAGTGGTTTAATAAAATGTGGTATATGTATACCATGGAGTATTAGCCATAAAAAATAATGGTGAACTAATACTTTTTGTAATAACTTGGATGGAACTAGAGACTATCCTCCTAAGTGAAGTATTTCTTTTTTTTTTTTTTTTTTTTTTTTTTTTTTTT